>JAOQGH010000007.1:12043005-12066178 GCA_025769975.1 Gallinago jamesoni | reverse complement strand
GCCCTGAGCATCTGGATCATGCCAGGAGGCTTAGTTTATGCCAGGAAGAAGCCACAGACACGTCTAGAAGTGCAGCTTCTCTCCAGCTGTGCGGGTACCAGAGACAAGTCTAAGTAAGAGCTGTCCCAAAATAAGGCATTTTGGAGCAGTTAGCTCCTCAGTAGGTAAGGACCATATTACATGCCAAAGTATTAAGACTAGAAATATTTAAATCCCAGACAACAAGGACTAACAGCTCATAAGCTGCAGGTGTACTTCCAAAAAACAACTACAGTAAGGGATGTCTCCCAAGTCTGCAGGTACCTCTGCAGATGTGCTTGGCCCATACTTCCAGCCCTCCAGCTCCCTACACAAGCCTGGAAATCTGGATGCTACTGCTGGATTTCCAATAAAAACACAACTATTGACTTCCTTTACTTTCATGGCTGCCGAGCACTTCATCTAATAGCTGCAGCACAGGCTGGATATCGATTGCATTAGACAGTTTAATAGGGAACATACTGGTGTTTTAGTGTTACAGCCAAGACTCTTACAAATCAGGACCAAAAGTCAGACCCTGAATCTCTACTCAGACTCTGCATGAAGCCTTTATTGCACCAGAACTGCAGCTCTAATTCTTGATGATCCCCAAACTACAATTAACTCAGTTCACTGTTATCTATAATGTTCATTACCTGCCTCGTGGAAGCATCAGGAGCCTGGGCTGAGGTTTGGGACATGACTGCACTGGGTTTGTACAACCAATGGACAGAAGGAAGGGTTCAGGCACACCAGCACATCTCACACGGATGCTTCCACGCTGGATGTAGGCACCTATGACCACGGAGCTCAGCCCTGGCTCAAACCCTGCCCAGAAGGTGAGAGGAGCTGAGCCAGGGCATCTGTGCGCTATCTGCTCAGAGGTATTTGTTCCCAATCCTGTAACCATGAGACTGCGATGCTCCTGCCCAGTGGTAAAAGTCATCCTCTTTGCTAAAGCCTCGTGGGACCAGAAGGGCTTTAAAAATGCCAATTTTGGCCCCCTTGTTTTGGATAGCTTCATGTGGAAATTTTACCCCTTGAAAGCTGAGCCCTGGACGTTACACCCTGGCGATGGTGGTGCTGAGCCTGGTGGTGAGAGTGATGGTGCCCGGGGCAGGAGCCCTTCTCCAGCTCCCAGAGCCAAGGATGGTCCATGGCAGAGCCCTGTGACAGTCCCAGCCCCAGCAGGGACCCCTCCGCCTGGGCAGGGGCCAGCCAGGCCCCCAGCCCCAGGAGAGAACTCAGGAGCAAAGCATCCCCACGGGGCCTGTGGGAATGGGGAATTTCAGCCCCACGCCTCCTTTGTCCGCCCAGCCAAGGGGCCCTGCAGGTTTCGGCTCCCAACCAGGGGCCGGGCGAGAGGCAGGAGCTGGGCTCAGCCACAGCTCGACCCACCTCCGAGCGGCTCCCCTCAGACACAGCTGAGCGTTACCAGCAGCATCTCCCGTCCGCCTGGTTTGGTGCCCATCGTTCAGCGAGGCACTGCCGTGTGTGGGTGATGGAGACATCGGGGCTCGGGTCTGGCCTTCACTGACAGCAAGCAGGATGGAACCCATGGAGAAGGAGATGGACGACAAGCAAGCGCCCTGACCCGGGCGAGGAGAGGAGAAGGGGATTTAAGGGAGGGATTAGCAGGGAGAAAACTGAAGGTCATCCCCAGTGGAAAAGAACGGAGGCAGCAGCAGCGGAGCCAGCTCTGCCCGGCCACCCCTCCTGCCCCCACCCCAGCTCCCAGCGGCGGCACCTCCTCTGTGTCTGTGGTGACCTGGGCACTGGGGGTGCGGGAGTGGGGCCGGTCCCCCACCCCACCACTGCCCCAGCGCTCAGAAAAGCCAGGGCAGGTCCAGGGGGAAGCAAAGGCGGTGAGAAATGGCTCCTCCTGCCACTCTTTGCTGGGAGGCCAGTGGGTTCCAAGGGCAGCTGCTCTGCCCTCCCGCTCGCCCCACGCTTGTGTCTCTGTTGGGAGTGCACTGTGGCACCGCCAGGGCCAAAAGCAGAGCCGGCATGGGGGCTGTCCCCAGGCACACCGCCACCATGCCACTCACCCCCCCTCTTCCTTCCCGGGGCATTTGCCCCCCCTGGCACGGGCTATCCCATGCTGGCTGGGACGTGCTGCATACGCAAGTACTGTGAGAAAAATCAGAGAGCACCGAGTCCAGCCCCAGCAGGAGCTTCAGGAACGCTGGGACTGGTGCACCACTGAGATGGCTGAAGGTGCTCCTCACCGTGGGGTGATGCTGAGCCTGGGTGAGACTCACGGTCCTGACGTCGGCATTTCATCCTCACTTACCGGGCTCTGAAAATCTGAGAGATGCAAAACATCCTGCCAAGCCCTCCCTCTTCCTCTCCCCATCTCTGGGCTGAGGAGCTGTAGCAGGAGCCAAGTCCCACCACTGCTCCTCCAGTTACTGGCCTTGAGGATCCCCAACTGCCTGGCCCTGTCAAGTGCCCTCCCTGTGGGCAGGAGAGTCTGTTTCTGCCCCTCGCCCATGGGGCACGTCTGTTCCACCTGCAATCTCCAGTTTAGAGGCTCCTGCTGTGACTCTCCTTGAGCACCCACACCATCCTGGCATCCCTCTGGGGACGCATCTTGGCCACAGGGACCACAGCAGAGGGGGCAGAAAGGGTTTGTCAGGAGCATCAGCTCCCAGAAGTGTCAGAAACGCCAGTCTATGACTAATGACTACTTAGGAAATGTCTGTTGTGATTATTATGCTAACGATCCCAGTAAGGAAGGCTCCTTACCTTAGGAAAAAAATGGATGTTGGCTCCAAGAGTCCCCAAATGAAACAACCCACTGTGGGAACTCCAGACTTTTGTAAAAACAAATAGTCTCAGTTTTGCGCATGAGATTTTATTTTTAAATAAGTCAAAGCTGACCCAATGATTTTTCATGGAGCTCTGTACCTGTGAGCTTGTTAGTCCTGGGGGGCAGTGAGGGGCAGGCGCTTTGCTCTGCAGGGGGGCACTGTCTCTGTCCAGGAACGGACACCTCATTTTGGGCTCCTCCTTATAGCACAGCAACAGCCAAAACCCATCACAAACCTTCCATTAAACTAATAAAACAAAGCATAAAGCCAGTGAAGGGGACCACTGCCATTCCATCGGGTGATCTCATTAATCCTTCTTGGTCTTGATACCAATTTACAGCAAAACTGAAGGCACAAGCAATGCCAGCGTTGGATTCAGTGCCCTAACTAGATAGTTAAGTGTTTTATTTAGTATTGCAATTAAATGGGATCATTATCAGTTGCTAAGGTATATTCGAAAATGGAATCATGGAATGATTTGGGTTGGAAAGGACCTTGAAGATCATCCAGTCCCCTGGGCAGGGACACCTCCCACCACACCAGGTTGCTCCAAGCCCCCTCCAACCTGGCCTCGAACCCCTCCAGGGATGGGGCAGCCACAGCTTCTCTGGGCAACCTGGGCCAGCATCTCACCACCCTCACAGCAAAGAATTCCTTCCCCACATCTCTTCTCATTCTCCCCTCTTTCAGTTTAAAACCCTTCCCCCTCATCCTATGGCTCCCCTTCCTGATCAAGAGTACCTCCCCAGCTTTCCTGGAGCCTCTTTAGAGACTGGAAGGGGCTCTAAGGTCTCCCCATTTAAGAAATAAAATTTTAAATAGACCAGGATTTGCCTAGAAAGACATTCCCAAGCAACACAACGCTGGTCTGTAATGAACAGCTATTATTCAAGTCCGTCTCTAAAACCATTAGCCTGCACACTCCTCCTTAGACTTTCCAGTAACTCCCATTAACTTCAGGAGCCCAGCTCAAAGGATTACGAAACAGATTAGCTAAAGTCTGTAAAATGGAAAGTGCCTCGTAACTGAGCCGTGCTGTTACAGGGAGAGCCACAGGGATCCTCCTCTAGGGATCAATGAAAGGGGACTTCTTCAGTTATATCAACAAGTATTTTCTAGGCACAATGTCAGCCAACCACCACTCTAGATTTTCAAGAAATCAGTGAGCACAAACATAGCCGTGCAACTAAAAATTCAAGAAATTAGTATTGCCCTGAGTTAAGTACATTAAGAAACCAAGTAGCCAGAACGAAAACGTCCCATGGAAGTGGTGGTTCAAAGCACACAGAGCAAGTGGGGTGTTGGGACACTGCTGTGTCACTTGCAGTTGAGAGGTGGCCATGCTTCAGCCTTGGAGCCTTCTCCACCCCTCAGCAGGACAGCGGGCGCATTCGGGACACGGTGCTTGGGGATGAGCGGTTCAGCACTTGTGGAGAATGAGACCCCGTGTTCAGCTCTTCCTCCTCTGTCCCCAGTAGGGACATCGAGCCCGTGCCTGTGTCAGGCTCTCAGCTAGGGCTTCTCCAGCTCATTAACTGCACAGCTAAAAGTAATCAGAATAAAAATACTGAGCAGTGAGGACGGAGCATGAGCCTGCTTTTCCCCTTTCTAAAACCCCCTGGATTTTCTTTTATACCAGTGACTTCACGGGAAGCACCTTCCCCAAAGAAAGATGAAAAAGCGTGTCTGACACCTACACCTGGAGCAGAGTCGCTGCACAGCTGCATCCCGTCTCCCCCTTCAGTGCCACTGTCCCCTACACCCAACTGAGCACCTAGTCCTGACTGCCACAGGGTCACCTGTGGCTGGAGGCAAATCCACAGCCATCGGTGTGCCTTGGCTCTCATGTCCCTTAGGAGAGTTAAGATGATGCTCACTTGGAAACCACAAGCTCTCTGTTTGCTTCATCTCATATATGGTGACTAATTCCATCATTCAAGGAGCTGACGATGATGAAAACAAGTGGAATGATCAGGAAGGAAATTAAAAATAACCCTTATGTGGCACTGTGTCAAGTGTTCATGTTTAGATTTTAATTTTATTTTTTTATTCCAAGTTTCTTTGATAAAATATTTTCCCATGCTGAATACACTTGGAACGTCCCCTCCATCACGGCATTCCTGACGGATGAGCCAGGCTGTCGCAGAGCTTATGCCAGAGCTGTATTCCCTCTGCTCCACGATTCTCACTCCCACATCCACACCTTTGGGACCTGGAAGTCATTAATCATCACGCACCAGCCAGGAAGGTACCTCTGAAGGCAGAAACACCATCTTGGACAGAGCATGGGAAGGAAACCAAGGCTCTGACCAGCCAGCAGGAGATGGGGAGCACACCTCTGCTTGGCTCCTGCGCTGGGCAGCAGTCGGTAAGGTTTTCAGCAGGGAGATTTTCTGGCTACAAGACTCAATGATCTTGGTAGAAAGCTGATCTTTCCCTGTCCTGCTGGTTCTCTTGCATGGACGCAAACTCAATGGAGACCTGGGGGTTCACCTCACCCCTCTCCACCCATGGAGATGCTGACAGCCAGGCCAGCCCTGCGGCTCTGCCCAGGCTTGGCGAAGGGGAACGGGGTGATTCACCTCACCCAGAGCAGGCGGCTGCTTGGGGCTAAAGCAAACCCTGCCTCAAGTGTCACTGGGGGTGCCAGGTGCCAGAGGACAGCCCCACGCTGAGCCCAGGCCACCATGAGCCCCCCAGCCACCAGGCGTCAATGCTCACCATAAACTTCCCTACTGTTTGTAAGTTCAGCATTCCCTGGAAACACCTAAAATAAAATGATAGCCTGATTCCAATGTTTTTGAACCAAAATGGTTTTTCTTTTTCAAAAACCTGAAAATTTAAATTACATTTTTAATTTGCTTTTCTCACCATGAACAATTACTAATCTTTGGGGTTTCTTTAAGTTGCATTTTTTTTCCTTTTTTCCCTTTCTGACACCTTACTGCAGGTGCAGGTTCCAAGAGCAAGCTGGCAAGGTCTCATTGTGAGAACATACCGAGCTGCAAAATTAGGAAACACCCTTCATCCCTGGACTCCCACCACTCATTTATTGCCTGTACAGGAAACACAAACATGTACCACCTCTCTGTTTAGGGGGATGCATTAAAATCCCATTCGTTAAAAATTGTTAAAAGAAATCTGAGTGTGGAGGGAATCCTGAAAGCAGCACTTACAAGAAAAAATGTGCCTCAGGGTGCTCCCGGGGGGGAGCCCAGGGATGCACCCGTGGTATCGCGATGCCTACCCCTGCCTGACCTGCCTGCTGGGCTACCCGTGGGGCAGGGGCTGCGGTGACCACGGGCACCAAAAGTTACTTAAATTTTCTCTGACTTAGTAGGCAGGGAAGTGGTGACCAGTGCTTTCTGGGAAGAAGGAGGTTTTAAGGATCAATTACTGAAAAACTAGAAACCTGCCTTGCCAAAGTAATGGGGAGAGCCCAGACTCATAAATATCTTTAAAACCTTCCTCTAGTGGGGACAGCCTGGTGTCCCCGGGAGTGCAGGCAGCGGTGAGAGCCTGCGGATGCTCATCCAGAGCCCAATACCAGCCCTTTCCAATTAAACATTTACGACTGAGCCACCTGCTGCCAGACGGGCTGGCAGTTTGGGTTGAAGTGGTCTTTTCCCACAACATGAGCCCATCACATCTTGCTTTGCAGCAGGGAAGGGTGAGTAACTCCTCACCCATCACCCTGACAGGCAGTGGAGAGAAAGGTTCTGAGCTCCTGCTCCACCTTGGTTGGGCATTTGCTTCAGGGTGGCAGGAGGGACGTTCTCTCCTCACGGGCTGCAGAGGGGCCCGAACGACCTGCTTTCATGGAGACACCTCCGCCGGGCATGGCTGAAGCTCAGCCATGAGATTTCCAGCCTGGCTTTCATGGGCACGGCTCTGCTCCATATTACCCAGCCGTGGGACCTATTTCCACCCGCCAATGCCACCTCCCATGCCTGGGCATAGGCTGCTTTCACCCCAGGCAAATGGAGCCCAGCTCGACTGTCCTTCCAGAGAGGCACCTCGGCGTGACAGAGTGATGGCCCTCGGGGCCTTGGAGAAAGACTCTCCCTTTATGGAGAAGGGCAAAGCACTTTGTGCAGTGATTGTTTTGTCATGGGACACATTCCCCTGAACCCAAAAGAGGAAGCAAAAAGGCGGGGGGTAGCTTTTGCCTTTCTGGTGGGAACAACATTTGAGCTAACTTGGTTTCCCTTGGGGAAAGGCACCAAAATAACAGAGGAAAGGGGGTGTAGTAGGGGGGGGGATGAAGCTAAAAAGGCTACGTAATCTGCCTGGGAAAAAACGCGCTCCCAACGGCGCTGGTGGGGCTGTCCACCCGCCCGGCCAGAGGGCAGCAGAGTGGGGCCATCACACTGCGGTGCCCCGGGGGTGCGGGTGCTGCAGCTCTGCAGGGCCATGGGCTCCTCCTGCCCTGCTTGGGGCTCTCTGAAGGCTCTGTGCAGAAGCAGGAGCACCCACCAGGCAAACTGGGGAAGTTAGGTGCTGGGTGTCTGCCTGCGTCCAGCCCCCCACCTCCATCAGCCCACCCTGCACACACCTAATGCTCCTCACTGCAACGCCCAAGATCAGTGCCAAGACAAGACAGGTCACAGAATCACAGAATGCTATGGGGTGGAAGGGACCTTCGGAGATCCACCCACAGGGTCCCTTATGTGGGGAGGTAGATCACCACCACCATCCTGATGGTCTTCACCTTCCACAGTGGGGCATCCTCTGGCTCAGCTGGCACAGGCATGCTGCACAGGGACCAGGGTCGGGCTTCTTTCCAAAGTATAATGCCATGTTGGCCACCAGACTGGTAAAATCTCACAGTAATTATGCTGCTAACAGATTTATGTTTTTTCACCATAGCATTACTTTCCTTAAGCAACATGGGCTAGGAGGCTGCAGCCTGCCAAGCCCAACCCATGCCTGGTATTCTCATATAAAACAGAGATTCCCGCTCTCTACCTTTTTGTGTCATATCTTGAACCCAGTGGAGCGTGTGCCTCAGGGTGTGCAACCTCCTCTGTGTGCAAGTGGAAAAGTCCCCAATCTGCTCCAAATTCGCCCTGCTCCAAACTCCGCAGTGACTAATACCGTGTCAGCAAACCCATTCCCAGGCACGAACCGTTTTCCCCCCAGCTCCGAGGCAGCACCAGGTATGGCCAGAGCCCACCGGGTCCCAGGGCAGGAGCAGCCCCACAGGCAGGTGCCCGTGCTCAGCACCGAGGGGCAGAGCCCACCTCCTGGGCAGGAGCCCCCCTGCCAGCCGTGGCCAGGCAGAGTCACTGACCCGGCCGAAGCAGGGACTCGTGCCCTCGGCTTCCCCCGCACTTCCCAAACCTCCCCACTGCCCCCGCGCTGCGCTCACACCACTGCTTCAGCTGGGAGAACCTACAAGCCCAGCAGCAACTCCTTGGCACTTCTTGCCCTCAAATTGCCTCCATGCTGGGTGGAACTAAATCCATTCTCATTAATAGATCTCTAGATCCATCAACTTTAATAGTGGTATTTCAGTAAATCAGTTTATTTAAAACCTTCCTAAGTACTCTGTGGAATGTATAACAACGACAGCAATGCAAATAAGCACAAAACCAGGCAGGATCAGGAGGTAACACTCTCTGCCTTTGCACTGCAGGAAGCCCAGGGAATGCCTCTTCAGGAATTTCGACTGAAAGGTATTGCCACGCTCACAGACCAGTTCACTCCTGATAGCCATCCTCCTCTTCAGGACTGAAATAAAACATACGCAGATAAACTAGTGATAGCCAAACTCTGGAGCCCTCTCGGTTTTTTGCCTCATGAGAGAAATGAGAGACTGGAAGGGTCTTAGTGACTTCTGGCTGTATCTGCAGTGGCTTCTCTTCCCCAAGTCATGAATGATTTCATCCCTTAAGGGCTGCGTTCCAAACCATGTCATCAGAGGGCACAGGAGACCCAAGACTGAAGATCTCCAGATCTGCAGATCTCCAGAGCACAGGGTATCACCCGATGAGGACAGGCTGAATGGGCTTGTCCTCCAGTGCCTTGGCAGGAGGTGTTGCTGTCTGTCCATCCAAAAGCCTGGCACAGCACAGCCCAACCACATCTGCTCAGGCACGTCCGCAAGCTCTGTCCTGTGCTGTGTGTTTCCTCCCTTAGCCAGCAGGTCACAGATACACAGGAAAATGGACATGGTTTGTGGGACTTGCTCTTGACCAATCTTTAGTGCCTGGTTTGTATCACAGCATTATCTTCTGAGCACTCACCAAGTGATTTTTAATGGACCAAGCTGGTTTCTTTTTGGGTACTAAATTGGGATTCAGCATTTTGCCAATTGGATAATTGGCCCACTGGATTTTTTTGCTCCTAAGTGGCTGTTTCAAGAACGTTTCCTTAAAAAGCAAATAAAATATCTACCCAGTTTCTTTCTTTTGCTCATGTGTTTGCAGGAGCTCGTTGACTTTTATTCCACCTCCCTCTGGCCCTGCAGCCCAGGCTGTGGCTACAGGGCTCCCCATCTGCAGGTGCTGCAGTTATGACCAGCAAACAAGGCGGCAGGGTTCCAGCACCTAAATGGGGAAAAATACCCCTCTGATTTTGGGAGGTGCTGGGAGGAGGCAGCAGAGACTGAGTCTGGCCTTGCAGATGGGCAGGAAAACCGAGCAGGGTGCTGTGAATCCCGTGGGCAGGAGGCTCAGCCTGGAGCACAGTCACCCTCGCCGTCTCCCTGAGCCCCTCTACCCTTCCTCCCGGGGTCTTCCCTGCTCCTTGGTGCTTCGGGCTCCTGCAAAGCCTTGTCGCTAGCGGACGGGGAGGTGATGGGGCTGGCAGTGACAAGTGACAAAGGAGGAGGCAAGGTCAGCGCCTGGGCACTGCGGTGCCACGTTGGCTTCGTTGCTTCCCCTGTGTGTTGTACCCCATCCTGCCTGTGGCCGTGCAGGAGCACCCTGGGAGGGGAGGCTCCTCTGCATCCGTTTTCATCCCTGAGGATGGACACTTCGCTCCCACATGCAGAGACAGCAAACGGACTGGTGCTGAACTGGGAAAGGAGAGTGGAGAGCTGGCACAGGCCCCTGGCGTGTTCCTCATTGTGTGAGCCCAGCACCACCCTCCTAATTGAGACGTTGTTAAAAATTCAGACCAATTTGGATGCAGACGGGGGCTGTGAGGGTCGTGCTCTGTGAACCAAGCCCTGAGGAGATGGAGAAAGCCAGAGCCAAGTCCCATTTCCTTCCTGGGGACACAGATCCGTCCGGCTCTTGGATGCAGATCCATCATCGGCACCAAGGGAGCGGGAAGGACCGGGAATCACCCTCCCGTGCCGTGCCTGGAAAGCAGCAGGGAGCAGGGTCACGCACTCTCGGCACCAGCCACGCTGGCACGTCCCTGGCTGCGGCTCGTTCACTGTCACCACCGCCCTGAGGTCCCCCCGCTGCAGAGCCCCGCGCTCTGATAAAGAGTTAAGGCGCTCTCAAAGGCAGTTCTGTGAGAACATTTCTCAGAGGGCAGTGCACTTTTATTCGAAATAATTTTCCATTCCATTTATATCTATATAATAGGAGGTGGCTCTGGGGTCCGAGTTTTCCATAGCCCCAGACCTCATTTCCCTGTCTGGGCCTGACCCCTGCTCAGCTTCCCCAAGAATAACAGAGAAAAGTTCAACGGGAGAGAAAGAGTCGCGGGGCTGAGCTCCGGCTGCTGCCTCCCGACGCTGCGCACACACAATTGGACTCATTTTGTTAATAGAAGTGATCATATATACATATATGTATATATATTATATACATAACAGAATGTATACATTTATATGCATGCAGGAAAAGCCCTGGAAAGAAATGTACCTGGAATGAGACTTCCGAGAAAATTTGGCAACAGAGGAACTCGGGACACTTGCCCCCGGCTCTTCTTGCCTCTACAGGAACGTATTAATTGATAATGGAGATATCCATTATCAATTTTTCTGTACTTTGACAATGGAGAAATTACTCTTTCTGCTAAAAACATTTTGACATTTAAAAATATTTCTTATTAAAACATTTTTCTTTAAAAAAGCATTTTGTTGCTTGCTTCTGTTGTTTGGGCACGGGAGGCATCCTTTTTGACCAAAAATACACTTTCACAGCCCAAGGCTGGGCCGGGCAGTGTCTGGATGAGAATTCTGCTTCATGTAAAAGCCACGTTTGAGAGGAATTGTCCCAATTAGCCCCCAGAGCCTCTCACCCAGCAGCTGCCCTGCCTTTGCCCCAGCTGTTCCAACCCCACTCCTGCCGCTTGGAGGGGCCATCGGTCCAAGCGATGGCCACTGGCCCAGGACGGGGCTGGCCACACCATGCTGGTTTTGGACCAGTCTCCTGGACACCAGAGCGTGACATCTCCTCTTGATCCAACTGCTGCCTCCCCTGGAGATAACCCAGCGTTTCCCTAAACCCAGAGGGAAGGCGATTCCCCTCTGCCGGGGTCTTGAAAGGGTCCACAGGGTCCACGTTTGGTGGGGTTCCCCTGCAGGACAGCAGGGTCCAGCTGCACCAATGACCTTAGCACAGGAGGAGGTAGAAAATGTTTGTCTTTATGTATCAGAAAAATGACTAGTATGTAAAACTGCCGGCTTAGACAGATGAAATTTGATTAAAATTCAGAGAAAGGCAGTATCTAATGAAAACCCTGGCTATTTTTTTCTGCAGAACAGTGAATTCATCACTCTCAGACAGAGGTTTAATCAGGAATGGCTGTGTCTATTATGCACCACTGAAAACACCAGAGTGATTTCCAGTCCCCTGCAGCCCGTGCAGCTTTAGGAAGTCTCAGTTACCTGTTTCTCTCCTTTCCTTCCTGCACAGCTGCCTCCTGCCTCCTCCCAAAAGGCTCCAGGCGCTGGAAGCTGCCGAGCTCACAGGAATGGCACCAGGTCCCAGGGACTGGCACGGGACAGAAACATCCTTCCCTCAAGAGCTGTCTGGGCAGGCGTGTGTCACACGTGGGGTATTTTCCAACTCAGGTTTCTCAGCAGGAGCTAGAGGAGCTCACACCGCTGGGCAATTTGGACCACTTGCAACTCTTTGGTTCCACACCATGTGAACAACTGCATTCCCATCTCCCCAGGTCCACCAGGATCCTCCTTCTCCCCTTGCTATGCCAGGAAGGAGTCGCTCCGGCACTGAGTCTTCATGAAATGGAGACTCTTTGTTTAATTTGTGAATTATTTTATGTAATTTTTAGCTTCTGCATCGGCCTGCTTCTCTGTGCAATACACACCTCGTGCAACATCCTGACTATTGGCCTATTCAGACCCCAAACTCAAACACAGAAACCCATGGGTTTGGGATGATACCCGAGTCTGCTTAGGAGGTGCCGCAACAAAGACAGAGAGAAAAAGAAACTGCAAGGAACGAGCATGAAAAACAAGTGGAGGGAAGAGGGCAAAGCAAGCCAGCTCACAGATGCTGAGATGCGATGCTTTACACCCCGCTGCAATGGGGAGGACTCCTCTGTCCTCACAGCCCAGCACAGACCACTCTGCTGGTTGAAACAGAAATAAAACATTAATACTGAGAATCAAAATATACAGAATTGAGTTTCCCCATACTGCTAGCCAGCCCCACAAGAGTTTCCATCAGTAACACGCTTGCTGGACTGTGCCTGAAAGGGACGGTCCTGGAAGACGCAGAGGACTTATCTACACTCTGGTGAGGAGTGTGACTGCAGGAAGGGACACCCACCGGAGCTGGCACTTCATGAACCCTGAGCCTGTTATGCCTGAGCAGAGCCTGCTGCAGTGAGGGCCAGCAGCCCCGCACAATGCGGCAGCCGAGAGCCGGGCAGCTTGGCTACAGACACCAGAGCTAACGGCGAGCGGGGATGTGCGTGTCCAACCCAGATTCCCACATGAGCTTCCTGGGAAGTGAAGCAAGTGAGAAAGGATCCCGACAGCATTTCAGTTTCCAGTCACATCTAGCTTTTCACTTACAGCTTCAGAGGACACCCAACAAAGAATCACTCCGTTTAAGCTGGACCAGAAACTGCTAAATGTGTAAATTCCTCACCGAGCTGTTAAAAGCTGTCTCGACCTTCCCTCGGCTCCATTCTGAGTTGGTCCCATGCTGGTGGGACTCAGAGCACGCTGCTCACTGAGGTCTGTCATCAGACACATCCCTACAGCCCCCCCACTCTTTACTGCAAAGATGCCGATGCATGCCATGAACACAGGGCAGAAAAACGCACCAGCCCCAGAGGAATCATCCCACACTTCCCAAAGAGGACTTTTGGGATGGCTGCAGGAACATCTCCACAGCTGGCTAAGCCTCCCAGTGCAGAAAGCCCTGCAGCCCCCATCACCCACCCGGCAGCAGCTGCCCGGGGACCCTGGGTACACCACGGGGTGTTGAAGTGACGGGAGGTCAGCAGTCCCATTGCCACGTCAGGGAGAGTTATGTATTCCAGAGTTTTCAGTAACTCCACAAGATTCATGAAGTGGAAGCAAAAAACAAGAGTGCCTCTGAGCAGGGGGATTTTTCTAAGACACAGGGACTCACCAGCCTGTAAAGTGTGTGGCGCCTGTAACTGCTGACACCCTCGGCTCTGCTTCAGGGGTTGACTCCAGCCCTGGACAGGACATGGGTCTCCACTTTTAGATGCCTGCTGGGAAGCCACCCAGCCAGCCAGATGCGCCCCAAAGTGTCCCCTGAGCCTGGCATCCTCCTCGGGGCAGGACGCCTGCAGCTCCAGAGCAGCTCTGCAGCTGACACAGGGGCTGAACAAACACGAGGTACCATTATCTCGTCACCCCAGATGGCAGCAGCAGAGGGGAAGGAGGAGCACCCCAAGCCCACCCCAGCTGCAGCTTCTTGGTTTTCTAAATCAAACCAGCTCAAACCCCTCCAGCAACCCCATGGCAGTGCTTCGTCATAAGGACCTGCCAGGGCAGGGAAGGAGCCAGGCACATCTCCTCCCTTCTTTAGGCTGGGGCTGTCAAGTTGGCAGGGAAATAAAAAACACTTCTCTAAACTTCCGAAATGTCAAGAAAATATTTACAGGGCCCACTTCTGCAAAGCACGCACACCGGCCCAAAGGGCACACACGCACACTTCGCCAGGCGCTGCCTGGCATGCTTTTTGCCATGATTTTTACTAAACATTTGTGGTTTTCCTGCTGAAAAACCCAGCGAAAGATCAATGCCAAAAAGTGACTCCTCTGGGGCTGAAACTGTCAGGGAGCCAGGACATGGGGAAGTACAGAGCCTGTGTGTCCGTTCCTTCCCTAACAGATTTTACAGCCAGAGAAATGGGACCCAGCTTGGCCAGGATCGCAGCGTGTTTGGGGGGAAATCTGTGCTAATGCTGACCCTGCTCTGGAGATGCAGAGAAGACTCCAGGCCCACACTTGTGAACATTTCACCAGCAAATAAATTCATATAAAAACGCTTCCCATGTCTGCAATTTTATTTTTGCTTTTGCTTTAAAAGGGGATTGCTCTGGTCTCTAATTTTCTCTGGGCTGCAATCATAACCCTGCAATGCCTCCCAGCTGCTGAAATCCTGTGCTGGCCATGGAACAGCCTGCGCATGGAGCTTGGCTCCTGGGAGGCTTCCAGCAGGAAGCCACCCCGTGATGCAACCAGAAGAGGCAGGTTGGCAGCAGGACAAGTGACGTGCCCAGGTTCGGTGTGTGCCACTTCTCTGGCAGAGGCTGCCGAGGGGGGACGAGCAGGTTCTGATCCCCGGGGTGGCCATGGGTGCCCCAGCCCACGCGTGGGAGGGCAGTGCTTCTCCGCAGCACCAGCCTTCAGTTACTTCCAGCTTCAACTATTATACTTTAATGAAGGTTTTCTAATGAGCTGTTTAAATAGTAATTAGAGGCCAGCACTGGAAGAGGGAGATAAGTCTTGTGGGTATCTCACCCTGCAAGAAAGGACCTGATAAGTAAGAACTGAATGCTTTTCTTCTGGGATCAATTCCAACAAGCAATTATCCCCCTGATACCACGCTGCTTAATCAGGAGCAGATTGAAAAAACACTTGACAGTCGCTGGCAATGAATGGGCCACTCTCCCAGCATTTCACAGGGGAAGGCTGGCGGCTTTATGCCAGTACCTGAGGTGGGAGATGATCCAAATAGCACTGATAGCTCATTTGATTTACATAAAATAATAGTAAATTTTGTTTTTTACAATCTTCACATATACGGAAGAACCATCAGCTTTGTTTCCCATCTCAGCTATTCAAAGGGTTTAGGTTTTATTTAATTTCAAGTGCTGGGCTTCAGTGACTTGTCAAAGCTGACCAGGGATCTGACTGCTGGTCCTTCGCTGTTTGGAGCACAAGGAATGACTCCCATTCTGCTGCGAGCTGTTCTCCCCCAGCAATTACACTGACCAGATGAGCCGAGCTGTGACAATTGTGCAGGACAAGATGACCCACAGACTTGGCTAAGAACTTACTAGTTATCCTCTGATGATGTCGGAGAGTTAAGTAAGCTCGAACATTTTAATAGGCTTATTTTCTCACCATTCCACCGCCTCAGGTGATCCTTTGTGTTGCAACACAAAATACCGTATCATGGGATTATTAGAAAAAAGAAAGGCACGTGCTCAAATCATCATTTTTTTGCTGTCACACTCTGCCAGTGCCAGTATCAGGTAGGAACTCTAGCAAACAGTGCGAGTAGCAAAGGGTAGCAAAAGATTTGGAAAATTGCAGAAATAGCAGCCAGGAGGGATTTATTTTTTTTAAGGCTGGAGAATTACTCAGTACCTGCAGTGCAGCATCACCAGGAGATATAACTGTATAGCAGGACACAGGGGACAAAATCACAGTGCTCACATGCATGTGAGAAGCATCGAGGAGTAGGCACAGGAATAAAGCATATGGCCCTTTGTTAACTGGCAAAGGCAAAAGAAAATCCGCAAACGTGTCTTCTGGACAGTCAGACCACAGTTACAGGAGAGCACACACCCGCGGGGACCCGAGCTCAGGGATGGGGAGGGATTTACTACATTACCAAGGCTGGGCTTTGCTCCTGCCGTGCCGTGTCCTCTCGTCCCTGTAGGAATTGTGTTAAGGTTGTTTTGCACGGGGACAAGGTGTGGAAACCTGCTTTTGGGGGGATCTGGAGCCCCCTTCTGATTTCCAGCCTGGCTTCATGCATGGCACTTTGCCCCTTAGTTCCCGTGCGCTGCTGTCTCAGCTCCATGTCTCTGCTCCTGCACCAGCAGCCAGCAAGAGCAGGGAAAGCCCTGCGCAGCCAGCCCTGCTCCTCTTCCCACCGCGCCAGGATTTTATAGGTCTCACCTTGTATCTTCACTTCCCTGATCTCCCTACAGACTTCCCTGCAGCTCCCATCTGACTTCATCTGTTGGGGACCAGAACTGGCTGCTACCATCACACAGGGATTATCCAACCAGAGCAAAGTCAGAGCAAAGATCTTTCAAGCCCAGGAACCTGCCTTGGATACTCACTGATGCTCAGGGTACAGCAGAGCCAGCTTCAAAGCTCCTTCCTGCCAAGAGGGGACACCTCAGGAGCCCCTTTTCCTGTGCCTGTTCACACCCTTGGACTGGTCCTGCCACAACGCCAGAGTACATGGGAGCCATTCACCTTGCAAACATGGAAATATCCCCGCTTTTTTTTTGGCCAGGTTTGTTCTCTGCTGTTGCAGTGCACGGAACTGGCTTCCTGGCTGGTCAGAGCAGGCTCAGTGGCTGCTTGAGCTCAGCAGAGTGCCTCAAGGGGAGGTGGGTGGAGCAGAACCTTCTCATTTTGGCAGCAGTGATGTGTTGAAGTTAGTCAGGTCATCCCATGAAATCACCTCCTGTGATATGGAAAGGGGAACAGGGCATGGAAGAGTCAATCCTCCCCAGGTGTCAAGAACAAACACGCTCAGGACACCGGGGAATGTAGATGGATGATTGAGATTGGGCATTAAGAAAAATTTCTTCACCTAAACGGGTCATCAAGAGTTGGATGCCCAGGGAAGTGGTAGAATCACCATCTCTGGAGGTATTTAAAAGCTGGGCAGACATGGTGCTGAGGGACATGGGTTAGTGGTGAGACATGGCTTTAGCAGTGTTAGGCTGATGGTTGGAGTTGACGATCTTAAAGGTCCTTTCCAACCTAGATGATTCTATGGGTCTATGATTCTGTGACAACATCCCAAAACCTAAAGCAGGACTCTGCACCATATATTTGGTTTCTACAGCATCATACCACACTGGGCTCCCAATCCAGCTATACATCATGCAGAAGTGGGCAGCGCTTCTCCCCCTCCCATCTTTCCCCTGCCCAGTTTCAGTGACTCCAGGGTTGACTCCTGCACCGGGGCCTTTCACATCGTTTGAGTTTGTCGGGGTCCAGGTGAACGTCAGCTCCACACTGGAGGTGCACATCCCTCCTTGACTCTGCCATTTCATCTCATTCCTTGTTTTCCTATCCTGAAGGGCATCCAGGTCTTTATGTGTAATTTCCCCTAACTCCTTTGTTTTGATGATGATTCCCAATTATGGGTAATTACCAAATTTCATTAGCAATTTCTATGTCCAAGGCTGATTTTTAAGAAACCCATCTAGCACAGTCCTCACAGCCGAGCACCTTCCTCTCCATTTGATTTAATATTCCTCCTTCACTGAAGACCAGACAACTTAGATATAGCTTGTCTGCTTTGTCAAGAAGATCAGGTTTTTTATCTACTCCAGCATCATTTACTTTCAGAAAATCTGTATCTCATCTTATCCATTTTCCATGTTTTTAATTATTCTCTATTTTAATGTTCATTCTAAAGCTTTGCATATTAATAGATTCAGACTAATAGACTCTTACACGCCAAGAACGCATTCTCCCTGCCCCAATAAATAGACCTCTATTTGCTGTTCTCCAGCCAAACCATCCAATCCCTGTGGTTTGACAGATTTATTACAAACCCTTCCTCCATGACTTCAGCTTTGTGCCAGCCCCTTCTCATTTCTGGAGGAAAAGCTGCCTGGTCCTATCTGTTTGCATGCTCAAAGATCCTTGACTGGTCGTGGCATTTCCCATCCCCGTGCACTGCCACCACTCATCCTGCCTCTCTCCACTGGGACAGCATCCCCAGTGCTACCAAAAACCTGGGCACAAGTTTTCATTTTGTTTCTTTCAGGACTATATGTGGATTTTCTTCCGCCTCTGTCCCATCCTCAGCTCATACCAGCCCCATGTCTTTCCTGCTTCCCTTTCTTCTATATAGCTGGACAGTTTCCAAGAGTTGTGCAACCCACCTTTTGCTATTTTGTTTAATAACTTGGACAAGGTTGGATTCTGCCTTACTTTGACTTGTTTTACAAAAATTGCCAAAGTCACTTTTTAATAATGGTCTTCTCTCTGTTGCCCGTGGACTCTCCAATCTCCCTCAGCAGCATCTCTTCCTCCTGCCCACCAGCCCCATATCCCATTCCTCGTCCCCACAGATCCTCCAGACACCATCTCACTGCCCTGGGAAAGGGGCAGGGCTGGGAGCCGGAGGGAGCTGTGGTGACTCACAGCCTTCTGGCAGCGAGGCCGTGGGCCATCATCCTGTTTTCTTGGGCCAGGGAGCGGGAGCCGTCACAGCAGAGGTTAATCCTACCTCAGACCCGGCGGGTGGGCAGAGATGTCCTGCCAGAGGGAACGATAATGTTTAAAATGAGCTCATTAGCTCCGTGCCTCCTGCCCACTGCCAAGCAGAGCCCGTACCCAGCTCTCAGAGGAGAGCTTGGGCAGGTGCTTGTGTCCACCCCAGCTGGCCCAGTGCAGCTCCAAGGGCTGGAGAATTAAAAAGAACCTGATAAAGATCAGTATTATTTTTAGATCTTTCCTTTCAGCCACTCTCCAAAGCAGCGAAGGCTGTGAGCCGTGCAGCACAGGCTGCCTTTAGCGCAAAGCCACAAACATCCACAAAATTGGAGGAAAGAGGGAGGTGGGAGGAGGGAAACCCTAGGAACTTGCCCTGGGAAACAGCTCTGCAGATGCACGCCTCGCCGGAGGAAGAGTGCCCCGGTCACCAACAAAGGCTTCCTGAGCAGCAGCAGCGCTGCCAGAGGGTCCTACCCACACAGCCAGCTCCTGGGTACCTGCAGTGCCCCGAGCAGAGGGCGAACCCCTGGAAGCAGGACTCCAAAACTGTAGTTCTGCATAAAGTCACTCCTCCGGAGCAGCTCTCCCCGAGCAGCTCTCCCCTCCAGCAGGATGAGAGACGGGAGCCTGTTTGTCGGCTGCGTGCCCTGGCCACGGGCTGCCTGTGCACCGGGGCTCAGGGCTTCGCTACCTAAGAAGGTTTTTACCAGAGATGAGCAAAGGGAAGTGCTTCAAAAGAGGACAAGAAACATTGCAGCTCTTGGAACTGCTCCAGCCTTGGCTGGGAAGTTGAGACATGCCTTGGAGGGGATGGGAGTCCCCTTGGAAGTTAATCAGAGATTTTGAGTCTCTTCTACTTCCTTCTATTTACAAAGTCAGCGAAGCCAGAAAGCTGGTTCTCCACCCCCACCTCACACATGACAGCTTCTCTGCTCACAGCTGGACCAGGGTACACCTCAACATGATGGCCCTTTGGGAACTACAGCCACCGGGGAAGTGGGTGTCAGGCTGGGGGAAAGTTTCCAAACCCTCACCATGGCCAAGAGCATGGGCTGGAGGGATCCTACTTCCTAAGGGCTTGTCCCCATCACAGGGCACACATCCCATGGCTACCCAAGATGCTGGGCAATGCCAGCCCTTGTACCACGAGGAAAGACCACTCCAACCATCTCCTGCTTGACCAGGGCTGCCCATGGGGTGCTCAGTGTCACGCTGGTTCCTGCCAGCCCTCAGGGGGACAACTGTCATTCATGCTCGCTCCCCTCTCAGCCTACCAGCCTCACAACAGCCTCCTCCCATGCTGCGGCGACCTGCCTGTGTCTGCATCTTCTCCGAGCCCTCCCAGTGGCACAGCAGAGCTGGTTGGACCAGCAGGAACCGGGCTGGAAGGACTCATCCAGACCAATGAGCCCAGTGACCATCAATGACTGGCTGCTCGTGGTGCACGCCTGCTGTGCAGGGCTGCACTACGGCCGTGACCCCGCACCAGGTGAATGGCATCGCAGGGGTATTCTCCAGCGAGAGAATTTAACAGCTGCTGTCCCCTCTGTGCCTGCTTGGGGGAAACCCTTCCTCTCCATGCATTTCCCTTCGCTACCTTAATGGAGGAAGAAACCCCAAACTCTGCTCAGACAGACTCCAGCTCTTGCAAAAGGAGTAAGTTTAACACAAAGCTTCTCCGTACCCAGCAGCAGAAGAGTTGAGCACCAGCAGGATGCAGGTGGCCATGCTCCCTCTGTGCTTCATGGGAACTGGAGTCAGAGCAACACCCTCCTCCTCTGCAAGATGCTGTGGGATCCCAGGAAGGGCTCTTGGATGGAGAAATCCAGCAAAAAACTCAAAGCAGCAGAGGGACCCAGGTTGTTGGCATGGAGGCTGCTCCCTACTGACATTCCCCGCTGGTTTGACCTCACAAATTGACCTGGGAACTCACACTGTGTTTTGCAGGCAGCGAAATCCCTCCATTCACAAAATCCCAGGGCCTCTGGGCTATATCCATGTTGGGTGGAGAAACATAATCAGATTCTTCAGGAGGAGCCAGACACGAGTTCAGGGAATAATCAGGGCCTGATGACATATTTCAGACATGGTGATCTTTACGTGAAGCAGTAAAGGTCACACACTGACTAAACAACTTGGGTCTAACAGCTAAGGGCAGCCAAGAAACACACACGGCAGCCCTGGCACCCTACAGGGCACAAAGCCATCATTTTGCCTCCATGTGCCTCAGTTTCCCTAGCTCTACCAGCAGCCATAGGAAACTGGTTGTCATTGAAGGGCACGGAGGGAGCTCATTAACCAGTGACGAGAAAGCGGTTCGAGAGCCTCCGGGGGCTGGTGCCAGAGCCACACCAGAGGGTACTGCACCCGGAGCTGGCTCACAGCCCTTAGCCAAGAAGGAAAGTTCAATCCAATTGCAAGCTCTTGGCAAAAGAACTGACTGGGGCACTTGCTGCTGCTGCTGTCCCGGACCCCCCAGCTCCCACTGACAGAGGCACGGACCGCAAGAAAGGACTGAGAGAGGCTTCAAGTGACACGGATTCCCCTGGCACCAGACAGGAGGCCTCCAGCTCTCTTCGCTGCTCCTGTCAAGACCTATTTTCCAGCCAAGAGGCTCTTCCAGCATCGATGTGCAGAGACAGAAGCCCACGGCAAGGCAGGACCCTGAGCGCACCGGCTGAAAGAGGCTTTGGGCGCTCATTTTCCCACCAAAGGAAGCACAAAAATCCTCCCTTCACCCAGAAACGCAGATACACCGTCTGACGCTGCTCCCCTGAAGTGTAGCCCCCCCCATGCCCCATCATGCCCCATCCAGCTGCTGGGCAGAGGTGGTGCTGTGCCTCTCTGAGGGGTGAGTAAGGACTGAGACATGCAAATCCCAAGGCAAGTGTGTGCCTGTTGCAACAAGGAGGAGGCTGTTGAGCACAGGGACTTGGCTCTTCTTGCTAAACGATTCAGGGAACATGCTCATGAAAAACCTAAGTCTCCAAATATTTTATTTTGATCCATGAGCCTGGCAAGATCTCCTGTGAACATCCACTCAGTTGGGACTACACGGGCCTCGGAGGAAGAAGTGGGAGTGGTAGGAACTCAGAGACTGACTGGAGCAAGGCTGGGGCTTGGGTTTGGGCAGACTGATGGGAATCCAGAGGGTATGGCTGTAATTCCTGACATCCAAACTGGAGCAGGGAAAGGCCTGAATTTTCCTCTGAAACACAAGGATGCTGAGCATGCCATTTCAGTTGGAAAGGGATGCTGCTCCCTCAGCCCTGGTGTCCTGCAGCTGCCTCCCACCTGGGAGATGCATGGGCATGTCTGGGGTCAGACTGGTTCCTCCAAATGCTCCTGCCATGATGCTAAACCAAACGGAAACTCTCAGTAACACAGCTCTGCAGATCAGTTGGAGAAGCAGAGCCTTTCACTCTAAGTAAACACAGAAGCCTTGATATTTTAGGACAAAGAGCTTTTCTACTAGTGGCTCTTGGTATTTGGGCAAAGGCTTCTTGGATGCCCCTCAGGCTGAAGAACTGGGGATCGATGGCACAGATTGGAGCAGGGCAAGAGGTACCAGCATCCAACTGGTAAGCTGCGATGAAGCAAGATGCATCTGATCTTGGCTCAAAACTTCATGTGATAAGGAATCCACTCCCTTCCTAAAGATGCTGCGCACACTACCAACAAAGTCCAAGTCTTACATCTCATGAAGGTGAGCAAAGAGCTCAGCTTGATGTGGCCTTGCAGAACAGCAAAAATGAGTCCATACCTTCTTGGAGCAATAAGTGGAGTGTGCTCAGCTCAGCAGCCAGCACATCACCTGTGTGAGGGACATGGATTTTCAAATAGTCTTGATGGCTCAAGTGCCAGAGACTCTGCATGACACTGATGGCTGGTGTCAGTGTCCATCGGGATGGCCCGTGGGACCTGCAGTGCCCTGCAATAGCTCAGGTGAGCACAGCACCTTTATGTCCAGCCTGTCAGCACATTCACACAAACACAGGAACTGATTGTTCATCCATCTAGAGGTTGGCTGAAACAGAAATGGCGTGTAAGAAAAGGGAAAACAGCAGGTTGGACTCTCCTTCCAGGGAAAATCCAGGAAAGTCCATGGACATAAACAGCTGAGAAGAGTTGAGACAGTGGGAACATGAAATCAGCCAACTGCCCTTCTGCACTGAGACATGAAATTCAAATGAGGCCCCAGTGGGAATCCTAGGCAAACTCACCGCCAGGATAAAGGCTGCCGTTCGCATGGCCAGCAGCGACTGCATTGCAAACCAGTGAAGTCACCATCGATCTCCATTCACAGCCACAGAGAGGCTTCAGAACAAGCTTGTGACATGGAAAAGGCTGTGACTGGGATCCCAGTACCCTCCAGTCTGGTGCATTTTGTGATTATTGACCTTACAGTGAGAAGCTCAGTCTAAGGAAACAGGCCCCTTTTTATTCCATGCCTCTATGAGAAACGATGGTTATTTCTGCTGAGTTAGCCTGGGTGGCTGCTTTCCTTCTCTGCACAGCCCAGAGTGAAGTTCAGAGCAACGTTCAGACCCCAACGCTCAGCTAGGGCTCCATGTGATGGATTAGTTTTTTCTGTATCCAAACACTGGATACACCACCTGAAACAGAGATGTTAAGAAGAGCAGGGAGAAAATTAGAAGGGCCAAGGCTGAGCTCATCTTGGCTACTACAGTTAAGAACAACAAAAAGGGCTTTTTTCAGTATGTAAACAGTAAAAGGAAGATTAGGGATAATGTGGGCCCACTGATGAATGAGATGGGCACCCTAGT
>JAOQGH010000007.1:12030068-12042905 GCA_025769975.1 Gallinago jamesoni | reverse complement strand
GAAGGGCAACGAAGATGATTCAAGGATTGGAGCATCTCCCTTATGAAGAAAGGCTGAGAGAGCTGGGACTCTTTAGCTGGAGAAGAGAAGGCTGAGGGGAGACCTTATCAATACTTTTAAGTACCTAAAGGGTGGGTTGAAGGAGGAGGGAGCCAGATTTTTTTCAGTGAGAGGACGAGGGGTAATGGGTACAAGTTGGAACATAGGAGGTTCCACTCAAATATGAGGAAGAACTTCTTTTGGGTGAGGGTGCCCGAGCCCTGGAACAGGCTGTCCAGGGAGGTCGTGGAGTCCCCTTCTCTGGAGATTTTCAAGACCTGCCTGGATGCTCCTGAGTAACATGCTCTAACATGCTCTAGGCAATCCTGCTTCAGCAGGGGAGTTGGACTAGATGATGTCTGTGGTTCCTTCCAACTCTAAAAAAAATTCAGTGAAATTCAGTGGAAATTCAGCTTCAAACCTTCTATCTGTATTCTTCTCTTTGTCCCCCCTTTTTTTAAGTGTACAGGACAAAGAAGAGCAGAAACAGGCGAATGGTTTCATTATTTGGGTAACCCTCCAGGCAGACATGCTCAGTAGAGTGGACTCAAATGTCCTGGCATCCTTACTCTATGTTGGACACTTCTGTAGCTGTCTCCTATCTGGAAGAAAATCTTTAATCTCCTGTCAGCCTTGGAGTTTGTACATTTACGTCTGCGCAAATCCAAGGGGAAGCCATGAAAAGCAGAGCTTTTCATTGGGAATTGCAAAAGAGGAAAAGAAGTGAGGTGGCCACTGGTGAGTCCACAGCAGCATGACAGTGCCATCGCGTATCCAAACCAACACTGACATCTCTGCCGGGGCAGCTTTGCTGCTGCTGCTCGAGATGAGCTCTAGGGCTCCCGCTCTCGCTGCCTCGCTGGCTGGGGGACAGCCAAGTCCTCTTTAGTGACTCAGTCCTGAGCTGCTCAAAATGATGATGTCTTCCTACCCGACCCCAGTGAGCCGGAGATCTAGAGACACATTTCTTTTGTTCATTCTAGAAAATCCCAGGATATGCTCAGACCAGAACAGTATCTGATTCAAAGGAGAAAGGTGAAAGCTCAGAAATTAGGACTTTGGCAACCAAAGGCCCAAGTGATCCCCCTGCTGGGAGCAACTGTCCATCCCAGATGAAATGGCCTGAACACCAAGAGAGGAATTCATGGCAGGTGTTCGACATCGCAGGTCTCCCTGTCCTGGCACGATGGACACAGCTGTTGCTGTTCCAGCACAGATCAATACTCCTGGTCCAAGGCAGATCAATACTTTATGTTAACACAGCCCGGGATTTTCTGCGGGCTCTCGTGGAGTCGGACACACAAACCTCACGAATTTCCAAACCACTTCAAGTCCCTGATCTATGCCAGTGGCCGGAAAACCTCAGGAGGGGCAGAGCCAGTGCTGTGCGGTGCCGGGGGAGCGGGCTGGGACAGGGCTGCCACCGGAGCCCCGCAGTGTGTGCTGGCAGGAAGCCGTTTGTCTGTGAGGCAAGGAAACAAGGAGGTTTTGGAGACGGCAATCCCATGCAGCTTCTCTCCGCTTTTCCCAGCTACCGATCCAAGAGCGCCTGTGTTTACTTCCAGCCTTCCTCTCTACTCCGCTGCCAAGCAGCCTTCATGGCCGGACGCAAACCATTCCACCAGGAAATGTGCTGGATCCCAGCAGATAAAAGGGCCAGTGCAGAGGGACCCGGACCCTTCACTGGTGTTAACCCTGCTCTACCTGGGTCCCAGCAGGGTGCCCAGCATTACCGGCGAGCCCATCCCAGGCATCGCGGGGTTTCTGCAACTGGAGCCCGAGCTCTCACAGCTGGGGCTGCTCCCCAACAGCTAGAGCCACGTCCAGCGGCTCCGGGGAGCTCATGGGCCAGCAGAATGGACAGGCCAAGCACATGCTTAGAGAGGGGATTCTGCCGCTTTACTCTGCTCTGGTGAGACCTCACCTGAAGCACTGTGTGCAGGACTGGAGCCCTAAAGAGAAGAAGGACATGGACCTGATGGAGCGGGTCCAGGAGGATGGTCATGGCTGTCCCTCTCCTGCTCCGGCTGCGGCCAGCGGCTGCCACAGGAGCCAGGTGAGCAATAACCCCACAGCTCGAGTCAGGACAACGCCAGAGAGACAGTCTAAGAGTGCTTGGAGGAATCTCTGAGCAATCCCTTCCCACCCACTAACCCACCGTCTGTCCTTAATTATCCCCGATGCTCCAGTTAGCAGCCTCCCCCAACACAACTGTCCTGTTCCCTTTTCCTCTCTTGGTGAGTGCTGAGCCACCCAGGAACACACTGCTGGACCCAGCGCGGCAGTGCTCCGAGGGCAGAGGGAGGGAAGAGGACCTCTGCTCTTCCTCAGCTTCATTCCCAAACCAAACTCCATCCGTACTGAGAAATCCCAACATTTCCATTATGGAGGAAAGGGAAAAAAATATCTACAAGTGTCCTAAAAAGCCTTTCTCCCTGGTACAGCAGCAGCAGGCTGAGCAGTGAGTGACAAGCAGCCATCAATAAATCATTCTGGCCATGGATGCCCATGGTAAGATCCTCTTCATCTTCCCTATGTTTTAAGCAAGATAAAGGCTATTTTTGACTGACCTTCCATAACACACGCCGCTACCGCTGTCCTGATTTGCGGGGGCGGCAGATGACCTGGCTTTGCTCTTACCTCTTGCCAAGGACCAACCACTGCATTAAGCCAATGCATCCAAAAGACAAACCCTGCCTGGGCTTGGGGATGGCAGCAGAAGAATGGGCCATTGCCAGCGTTTGGTTGCCTAAGTCAAGGGCTGAGCAGAAGCCCCAGCCACCCCTTTTGCCTCCTCGGCTTAAAGCAGACTGTGCCCAGTCTCTGAAAATCACCCAAATTCACCCGATCCCAGTGAGTAGCAGAATTACTGGCAGGACAGAACTTTTTGCCCACCAAAACCTGGTTGTGCAGAGGTAGGAGGTGGCTTTTTTGGAAGAACACTTGGCAAAACAAGCTTTGACATGTTTTTACCCTACCACTAGCCCTGTTCCTGCTAATCCCTTCCCAGTGCTGCTCGCACACTCGCCCGGTCTGCAGGGAAGTGATCCCGTCTTTGACATACTTGTTATTGTGTCTAGCTCGCTCTCACGCTCACTGGCCCGGGGCCAGCCAGCAGAAGGACGTAACCTTGAACCAGGCCAAACTGTGCCTTTCCCAGCGATTGAAATGGGAGAGGGCCCGAAGCAGGAAAAACAAGGAGGCAGCTTTTCCCTTTCTTTGGGTGGCGATTCCCCGCCCTGCCGGGCCTGCCCAGCACACAGGCATTCCTCAGGCAGTGCCAGGATGGACACGGGGCAGCCCCAGGGGAGCAAATGCCCCGTCGGGGCGGAGGCAGAGTCCTGGAGGCTCCGCTGAGGCCAGGAAACCTGCAGCTCCCTGTGGAGGTTGATACGGGGCTGATGCACCCAGCCAGGGCTGCACAAACAGGCTGGGCGAGTGGAGTGTCCTCACAAAACTCTCCTCCAGAAGCCATATGGAGACAGACCAGGAGAAGCTCGAGAGCAGGTCTGCTTTGGGCTCAAAGCTTTGCATTTCTCCCAATACCTAACATGAGCTAAAGCATACCCTGTCCTACTCCGGTCTGGTGAGATGCCACTGTGTCCAGCTCTGGAGTCCTCAGCACACAAAGGACATGGACCTGTTGGAGCGGGGCCAGAGGAGGCCACGAAAATGATCAGGGGGCTGGAGCCCCTCTGCTGGGAGGACAGGCTGAGAGAGCTGGGGTTGTTCAGTCTGGGGAAGAGAAGGCTCCGGGAAGACCTCAGAGCCCCTTCCAGTCCCTAAAGGGGCTCCAGGAAAGCTGGAGAGGGACTCTGGATCAGGGAATGGAGTGACAGGATGAAGGGGAAGAAGAGATTCTTTGCTGTGAGGATGGTGAGAGCCTGGCCCAGGTGGCCCAGAGAAGCTGTGGCTGCCCCATCCCTGGAGGGGTTCAAGGGCAGGTTGGAGGGGGCTTGGAGCAACCTGGTGTGGTGGGAGGTGTCCCTGCCCAGGGCAGGGGGTGGCACTGGATGATCTTCAAGGTCCCTTCCAACCCAAACCATTCTATGATTCTGTGACTCTGTTGTTCTAGCTCAGACTGTAGTGATTAGAGCATCCAACCAGGGATATACTTTTCCTCTACAAACTCCTGGCAGACCCTGCCTGATGTCCACCAAACTTGGTCTCCTGAACCTCCAGGCTCTCAGCCGCCACTTTCCTCAACGTCACATTTACCCTAAGCAAACCTAGAGGAGCCATCCCTCCTGCTCTCCTCCAGGCTTTGCAAGGGTATCCCAAAACCCACCTTGGTCAGATGGAGCACAGACTGGGTAAGGTTTGCAGCCCCAGCCAGCGTGAGCCGTGGGTGCTGCCCTTCCTTAGCAAACCTGGTGAAGCAAAAAATGCTTCAAACCACGACCAGGGACCAGCACACAGCTTGCAAAGGGCTTTTTGGAGCACCTTTGAACAGCAAACATTTTTCTTATTACAATCTTGAAATAAGCATGGTTACTAAAGATGCCTGACTTTTAAGGGTATATTTGAGCTTCAAAAAGGGTGTTTGAATGAGGATGTATTAAAGAGAGACAACTTTCAGGTTTGAGTGATGTTTTCCCTGCCAAGTGGTCCAGCTTCTGGTTCCTGATCTGAAAATATGCCATTATCTTCTCCCATCACGATCAGGTACCTGGAAATTAATGCAACTTCACAAATAATGGTCAGGGCAATACCTACATATAAAAGCTGCAGCAAGGTCTGCTTGGGTGTAAGGTCTGTGATTAATGACAGCTCCACAGCAGCAAGGCCACCTTCTGCCAGCTCAGCTCCTTGCCTGTGTTCTCATGATAGAAGGTACAACCTGCTCCTGAGCAGATACTGTGCCCACTGTGTCCATCTGTCTGGTGTCACATCTGTGAGAAAATGCCAAAGATTTCACCCGTTTCTAGCAGGAATGGTTTCACAGAGATGCTTTTAACCAGATTCCAGGCAGTGGAGCCAGGCTCTGCCCATGGAGTCTGGCAGAGCCAGGCGGGCAGCATCCCCGGGCAGGATCTGTCTCCCGGCTGGGGCCGTCCCTGGGAAATCCGGTGCTGCCCCGCTCGCCCGCAGGAAGCGCTTGCCAACGGGGACCCAGGAGCAGCAATCGGGGAAGGAAGCACCAAGCCTGGGACGCTTGCAGATGGGACAGGAAGGGATTACACATATCCCACCGACCCGAAGGTGCGTCCCCCTCGAACAAAGACGTTTCTGCCTCTCTGCACAGCCGGGGCTGGGAACGGGCTCCCAGCTGCTCTGGGAACGCCGTGGATCACTTTCCTTTCCCACTGTCAGCACCTGCTTAGAGGTTACTTCCTATGACCTTCAACGTAACCCCGCATCACGGTTTTACTGCCCTAAGAAAGAGATGGGGATGACAAGCCAGCATGAAGATGAGGAGCCCCTTCCCTCCCCGCCGTGTTCCCTCCAGCCCCAGTGCACACACAGCCCGGGGTTGGTGCCGCAAGCCCAGTCCCCTGAGGGCAGCCTGCGTGCACTCTCTCCCATCAAGCTACAGACCAAGGCAGGAATAATATGAACATATATTTTTAGCAGCAGCAAATTATTTCTCTTACAGAAGGAATATTTCCATGCTGGGTTTTTTCCCTTCCCTTATCACAGATTGTATATTTAGAGCGTGAGAACTCTACCTCGCACAAACGCTGCCAGGCCCCCGTGCTCAGTGACGGATCTGCTTTTGGCCTCTCTGGCGTGCCCCTTTTTTGGACACACACACAACCCCCCATCTTTGCTGCACAAGTGGGAACAGAGTTCAGGACATTATGTAGAAAGGAAGGGAAAGTGCACTCCAGAGAGTTATCAATCAGCATGTTGGTTAAATGGGAGCTGCAAGCGGCTGAGCCATAGGAAATGTGGGGCAGACCCTGAGCCCTGCCTCAGCGACACGCAGCTCCTCCAGCGTGGCAGCCCAGGCTTCACCACTTCCCCTCCGGCTGCAGGTGCAAGCAGGGATCCCAAGGGACCGCTGGAACAGTTGGTGACAATCCCAGGGTGATCTGGCTGCTAAAACACATCTTACTTGCCAGTGGAGAGTCTCACCCAAGGAATGGCTTTACAGCCCCTGCTGCACAGAGTCCATGAATGAAAGGCCACGGGTGCTTAAAAGCCTGTTAAAGTGCCAGGTTAATGGGGTGGGGCATCAAACTACCAGAGTCTCGTTTTCACTCTGCTTTCCCATCCCTCTTGCACACTGGAGTCTGTGCAGCCCTTCCTGCCTGTCTCCTGCCTGCATCCCTGCCTGTCTCCTGTCTGCATCCCTGTCTCCTGCCTGCATCCCTGCCTGTCTCCTGCCTGCATCCCTGCTTGTCTCCTGCCTGCATCCCTGCCCGTATCCCTGCCTGCCTCCCTGCCTGTCTCCTGCCGGCTTGCCTGCTGCCACGAGCTGCTCTCTGGCAGGAAGGCCGCAGCCAGCTGGCCTCACAGCTTCGGAGGCTTCTCATTCCTAGAGAGGAGGCTGATTTCACAGGCCGACCGTGGCAAACATCTCTGCGAGTTTTGCAGTTTGTCATGGATGAGGCGTTAGGAACTGCTGGATCCCTGTGCCCTGCTCCGTGAGGGAGTGAGACAGCATGATTCCTCCTGGCTGGCGAGGCCCAAACACTCCCCACGGCCCCTCTAACGCAGATTTAACGCATTTGAAACAAAAATGCATCAAATGCCATATTTCCACACCAAACATGGGAATTTCACGGTCTGGGTGACTTTCATGACATCGAGATTGATATGGATTCTTAATCATAGGTAACAGTTGCTGGGGGAAGGCGCAGGGCGAGGGGATGCCCGCCTGCATCTGCTCCTCTCCGCTTTGCTCTGCTCATTTTCCCCACACCTCGCCATGGGGCACCCTCCCTCCCACTGAGACTGAAACAGCAAGTCACTGGGCTTTTTGCAAATCACGGCAGCGCGCCTTTTGACCTCCACCGAGATAACTACAACAGCAGCATGGGAACGGAAACGAATCTGCCTGGTTAAATGCTCATAATTTGTGGTCAGAGGCAGCTTCGCGGAGGCAAAGCTCGCAGCGAGTGGCATGCACATACAGCAGCTCCCACAGCGGAACATGCATGGCTGCTTCAGAGAAGAAGTGATGCACACCCATTAAAGGTGGATTTTACTTGCAGACATACACCCAGGCTCTCGTCCCCAGCCTCTGCCTCTGCAGCATTCCAAGGCCCATCCTGCCCAGAGCGGGCACTGCTGGCAGGGAGCCAAAACTCAGACTCTCTGTGAATCTTGTCTCATGTGAAATTTGGAAGATTTACGCATCCCCACCTGTAAACTGGTTTTCCTACTCTGTCCAGTGCATACCTGAATGTTCAGGAACAGAATGGCTTATCATGGCATGTTAGTGTTCCGATTCTTAATCCACTCTATCCAAATTTCCACCAATTAACAGGGATTTTCCCACCCATGAGTTTTCCCATCACAACCATTAACAGCTGCAAATGTGTCACCCCCAGACTCTCACATCCTGACCCCGCGTGTCCTTGACACCTGGGCTGGCTCCAGAAGACGTTCCCACATGCCTGCAGACCCAGCGGTGGCAGGATGGGCATGGCGTCACCACACTTCTCAAACCTGGTCTCCTACCAGTTCTTTTATTTCTGTTAATGGTCTCTGGGTGCAGTCGAGAAGGCATTAGCGGAGTTTCCACACTTGGCAGACAAGCTGGGGCTATAGCAAAGCCCAGAGTCTCTACCACTACTGACTTGGAAGAGATGAAGAGCAACTAGAGACAGCACAACCAGTCCATGACCTGCAGGAAGGAGCCCCAGACTGTGTTCCATCATGTCTAAGGGTTAAAATGGGCTCAGTCCTCAAGAGGCCACACCGGTTCTTCTCCAGTTTTCCTCTCAGTAATTTGATCACTGCTCTTGAAGGCACTGGCCAGAGGAGGTGGCTGGAGCCCTTTCCCTGACTTGGCTCCATCTCATGTCCTTGTTTCCACCACCCTGCTGGGTTAGGACCAGCTCTACACCCTCAGCAGAGCTCCCCTCACCATTGAAGAGCTGAGTCTCACCTCATCTATTCCCCCAGTGCCTCCCAAAGCCAAAACGCTGTGGGGTCGAAGGGACCAACAACTTACAGTGCAAACCTCCCAGCCCCAGGAGAGGAGGAGGAAGGAAGCTCCCACCTCCAGGCTGGGACAAGCCTTCCTTGGTCACGTCCTCCCCCCTGGCTGCAGGGAGGCAGGTTGGAACAGCCTGGGCACAGGAGACGCTCTGCATGAAGCTGGTCATGCATCGCAGGACCTGAAAAGGCAGAGTGGGGATGCAGAAGGTGGCATCCTGCTTCAGCCACCTCCAGCTTCTTCCCCAAAAGAGCTTAAACTGCTGCCCTAGCTCATGCCTGGGCTCAGGCATCTCTGGAGAGCGGACGGATGGGTTTGGGGGCTTTGGGGAAGCCCTACACGTAACAGAGCCGTAACGGTGATCACAGGGTTTGTCAGGAGGTCCAGGAGTCAATTCAAGGAGGGAGAGGTCTCAATCAGCCCCAGAAGCCACCCGGTGCAGGTCCCTGTCACAGCCCTCCGGGAGAGAATCGGCAGGCGGGAGGAAAACAGCGGAGCAAAGGACAGTTCTTTGCCAAGACTCGTTTCTCCCATGCACGGGGCCAAGCCTGGTTGCAATGATATCAGCCCCACGTACTGTTGGGAGCTGGCTGGCCTCTGCAGGACACAGCTCTCTGGCACGGAGCTGCGCGGGGCCGAGCCCAGAAGCTGAGCTGCACCATGTGAAATGGGATCCCATAGAAATGGGAGCACATTCGCCACAGTGTTCAGAGCACAGCCGTCCCTCAGCCAAGCTGGCAGCGGCCAGAACAAGCCCTGGTGTCTCTCACCTGCTCACCAAATGCACAGAAAATGCTGCTGGGTGGCTCTGCTCCCAAAGAAGAGGCCCCAGCTCTCAGGGGAGCCCAGGAAAGGCAGGACGGGCAGAGATGGGCACTGCCTGTCTCTGAATATCTGAGGTTAACAGGGAAAAGCAGGAGGCTGGAAAGCTGGAAAGCATTTGCACATGTTTCTCATGACCTAGATTTCTGAGAAAAGTGGTTTGGTAGGGACCAACAGGCTAAAACTCAAACTCTAGGTTCATCCTGGCAGAGGGATCTATACAATTTGGGCTCCATACAGACAGCAAGTGGCCCGGGCTGGGGCAGCTGGCAGGACCGGGGAGCAGGCCCAGTGGCACGCCAGGCAGGCCTTCAGGAACCAAGGAACCCCGACTACTCCTGGCTGAATACCTTCATCCAGAAAAATACTTCAAATGTAGAGGTGGGGGCGGTGGGGAGCAGGCGGGAGGCAAGAAATAAAAGCCAAAAAATAGAAGGGAAAGCAGATGCATGTTTGGGGCAGTATTTGAATTGAAAACCCAGACAGTGGGAGTGTGAAAATGAGATTTCCAGACAGACGCCTTCTCTTCTGTGTGACCAGATGACTGACTATGGGAACAAACCATCTGATACTGGGAGATGCACATCCACGCACATCTCTCATCGGGTATTTCCAAAATTCCTTTCTGTCCAGCCCCTGCATAGAGGGAAGGTCCTTCTCACAGGCTCTGCTCTTCCCTTGTTATCTCCTTGTTGTGGTGTTATCATGCCAAGTACACTTCTAGCCCTCAGAAAGGCAATCTCTGGGCATGTGCCCCAAGAGCCAGCAGGAACGGGAAGGCTTCCCTTAGGGCCATGTCTCTGTGTTGCTGTGGTCACTACCAATAGGCACAACAGTAAGAGACCTGAAATGCCCAGCAGAGTCACTCAAAAGGTAAACCTGAGGAGTGAAGACTTCACCCACTGAGAAATAATAGGAAAGTTTCCCACTGTGCCTGTTGCGGGAGCTGCCCAGGCTGGAGCTGGGGTCAAAATTCCTGGTGTGGTGGAGAGGAGCCCGCTCCATCCTGCCACTGCGAGCTCCATCCCCGCCGAGTGGTGGGCGCTGAGGGAGCAAGACGCGGGAGAGATAGTGCTGGGCCGTGCCAGGGCTCAGCCATGCAGTCGCGGTCCCACAGCTGCAGCAGAAACCATCTGCCCACGGCGGGCTGGAGACACCGGAGGAGAGCAGGAAGGATGAGAGGGCCAAGGGGAAGGCAGGATCTCACGTCAGATGGAGGAAGCTGAGCCTGGTGGAGGTCTTCCCTCAATAACCATTGCTGCAGGGCCTGGGGTACTCCATGGTGGAGAATCATAGAATCACAGAATGGTTTGGGTTGGAAGGGACCTTAAAGATCATCAAGTTCCAACCCCCCTGCCCTGGGCAGGGACACCTCCCACTAGAGCAGGTTGCTCAAAGCCCCATCCAGGGATGGGGCAGCCACGACTTCCCTGGGCAACCAGGGAATAGGGAGGTCCCGTCCTCTTTGAAGAGAGTTTAGAAAGGATCAAGACAGAGAAATGAAGGTCTTAAAAGATAAGAAACAGTACCTTTCAAAAACAGTCCCTGCCAAGTCTTTGGTGGTACCTTCTGCCACCCAGCCCACAGGGAGGATCCAGGCAGTGCTCTCACAGAGGGGAGGAAAAGCTTAATTCAACCTAAAATAATCAGCTGTGTTCAGAACCACTTCTGTGGTTTTGGGAGCTTTGCATGGAGCTGGGGTTCATTTATAGACTGCATAATAGCTCCGCATAAAGATGCTCTTTCCTTACTCGTATCTGTTGTTTCACCTGTCTCACCATGGCAGCAGGTTGATGGATGAATTTAAGGGTCATACCCAGTAGTTCCACCCTGGGTTCTCCCTCCCGTGCCGCTAGATACTTGCTGACATGCAAGTTAGGAAATCCCATGCAGTTTTCAGCACATGAGACTTCACGGGGAAGGCCACCGAGGGACTATTCTCTTTCTGAAGGGCTGAGAAACTCATTAACACCACAGATGGCCCGGATCTTCCAGGCCTTTTGCCTAAAGCGCCAGTCCAGCAAAAGCCACGGGCTTTGTAAGATTACAGTGACTTGGAGTTTATGAGGCTACATAAAACATTTATGGTGGGTGCGTTAGTAACACAGTGGCCTATATTTATGTCTGGTGCCTGCCTGCTGCAGAGCAGGGGTGACCCCACGGCTCAGCCGGAGCCCGTGTGCTGGTATTTGGGTGGCTCCCATCGGCACTAACAGCTGGGCTCCCAGCAGCGGCCAAGGGCAGCTCAGATGGGGTCTCTGCTCCAGCACCCACCCACAGACCGCAGAGATGCCCCAGAGAGCCCAACCAGGACCGTTGTGCCACCACCTTCGTGCTTTGAGGCAGCAAGACCGCTAAGGCTGGCTGGGGCCTTCTGAGCACTCTGACTCTGGGCTCCCTCACCTCGCTTCGCAACGGGCCTCCTTTACGCAGCAGCAAAATTAAAGTGCTGGGTGGGTAAGGAGAGACATTTGGGAAGCCAGGCCCAGGCTCAAACAGCTGGGAGCGGGGAGGAGGTGGCAGCGGGAAACTGCCCAGCCCGGCCAGCCCCCGAGCGCAGGGCAGGGTGTCTGCACGGGCCCCCCTTCACTTAGGAAGAAGGAACAACAACAGGAAGAGAAGAGAACTCACTCAGACAAAAGATAAACAAGACAAGCTAGATAGCGAAGCCAGAAGTTGCTAATTAACCTCAAATTGCTTCAGAAAGGACTCCAAGTGGCGTGTTCCCTTCTGAAAAGCGAGCAGGCAGGGCTGTCCCAAAACATCTGCTGCCGCATGTCCCAAAACATGGCCCCGCAGCCGCCATCTCTGCGAGCCCTGGGCTCTCCTGGGCCAGAGACCAGGAGGGAACAACCCCCGAAAGGAGCTGGAGCCTGCTCTTCGCTCAGCCCAAACCTTGTGTGGGCTCAGCGAGGATGGGCTGGAGCCCTTGGTGCCTCCCAGCGTCACCGCGCCGAGCACCGTGGCCGGGTGCTCCTTTGTGCATCTGACCCCCGTGCAGAGCAGCAACACGCCCCCAGCAAACCTCCTGCAGCACTGCTAGACCCAGTGGGAGTTGGGTTAATAAATAAAACCCTCGCCCCTGCTGAGCGTATCTCATGTGCCACACGATGAGGAGATTTACAGAAGGGGGCTGAAGTGCAGCTCCCTCCGGCAAAGGAAATAAATGAGAGAGAAAAATTAAACTGACTGCTCAAACCCAAGGGCCAGTCAGGAACAATCTGGGCTCCTCAGAGCAGGAAATGACACTCAGCTGAGCATCTGTGTGCACGTCAGGATGGATTAGGAGCCTGTCAGGAGCTCGACATCAGCTTTACAAGATGATGATGTGTGGGCTGCTGCGGGGGCTCTGGACACCAGAAGTACCACAACAAGCACCACAGCCCCACCGCATGTGCAACACCGGATTTCTTCTCCTCTCTCCACCAAACATCCTCAAGAAATGATGCCAGGCTGAGAGGCTGAATTTGACTGCAAACCAGGGCACAAGCATCGTGCATTTCAAGCACAGCATCTGGTGAAGCACCTGGATGCGATGTCCCTGCAATGCTCAGGAGGTGCCAGGCCACGTCTGCTGCTGCTGCCGGGTTGGGTTGTGTCTGAGTGGTGAGCGGAAATCCCAGTCCTGCATTGGGCATGGAAAGGCTCTGGCACCAGCTTTAATGGAAACAGGCCAGGCGGTAATGCTTTGTTAGCCTGGTGGTCTAGGCATGCAAACACATGAAGATTCTGCCTTGTCCCAGTATTTTTGGATTAGGAAGGGCTTTGAATAAACCTTCACCTGCAGATCACAGAATCACATGGGGTTGGAAGGGACCTCTGGAGATCATCTAGTCCAAACCCCCTGCCAAAGCAGGTCCACCCAG
>JAOQGH010000007.1:12011666-12029978 GCA_025769975.1 Gallinago jamesoni | reverse complement strand
ACTGGGGAGCCCAGAACTGGTCCCAGTGCTCCAGATGGGGCCTCCCCAGGGCAGAGCAGAGGGGCAGGATGACCTCCGTCCACCTGCTGGTCACATTCTTCTTGATGCCCTCCAGGATGCCATTGGCCTTCTTGGCCACAAAGGCACATTGCTGGCTCATGGGCATCCTATTGTTCACCAGGACTCCTAGGTCTTCTCAGAGCTGCTCTCCAGCAGGTCAGCCCCAACCTGTACTGGTGCACGGGATTATTTTTCCCCATGGGTACCCCAGATGTCACCTTTCACCACGCTGTGGGAAGATAATGCTTTTGGATCCAGAAATGCTACTGTGGGGTACCCTGTGCCTCCTGAATCTCTAGTGTCCAACCAGGTAACCTGCAGTTGCAAGAGATCACACAGAGAGAATGGTGTGAAGAAATCAAAAGGTTTTGTTTTTCACATGTTCAGACTTTGAACACAAATCTTCATCTCCCCTTCCCCGAAAGCAAATGCCTTTCCCTGCAAAAATGTTTGGTCATAAAACTCTGCAGCACGTCAGTGCAATAGATTACTTTTACCATTCTGCACTGGACTTTTTCAGTTTCATCATATTTGGGGTGGGGGCTGAACACTGCCTGCAAAAGGAGTGCAGCTTTCTTAACCCCCAATGTTCTTTGCAGTAGAAAGGAATCTTCGAAAGTTCAACCCAGCTGCTTTGCACTGTCGTGGTCTCACTTCATGGTGTGTCACAGATGCTGCCCTTCCATTTTCTTTGTGGATTCCCTGGAAACTCCCAAATTCTTGCCTATAAACACATTTTTGAGAGCAAGTAAGTCCATGTTACAGTAACAGCCTAATGCTTTCAGTTTCTGGGCTTAAATCCTGCTGGCTGAGCTCTTCCCCGCTCACACTTGAGTCTGACAGCAGGAAACCCCTTGCTGTGAAATGACACTTGGGTGCTGAGCCTCAGCAAAGCCTTACGAGTTGTGGTGGACTCATGAGTCATTGTTTTATTGCAGACTAAAATCTCTCTGAATAAACACTTTTACTGAAATGGGTAAGAACATATGAACTGATTTCCATGCAGTCAGGCATCTGCACCTTCTCACCAAGGGAAAGGTTCCTCTTACCTGAACATCTCAAAGCATTGAGAGGGTCACAGAGGCTCTCCCATAAAAGCTGGTGGAGAGAGAGGGGGGACCTGAAGCAAATCACTCACACCCCCATGTGCCTCAGGACTGGTGGAAGCAGCCCTAGAGATATCCATGTTGCTTCCAGGAGCTTAGTCCAAAGTTTAGGGACAAGAATGTCACCGCAAGGATCCTAGGGCTGCCATTCACCATCAATAGGAGCCTCTGTGTTGACTTCAAAAGGACCTGAGATGGGTGCCAAGAGAGAAACATTTCATGTAAGCACTCAAAGTCCTTTTCTATAGTCAGATCAATCAGATCAAACTAATATCAAACCTGTATCAACCCCAGGGACCCCCACAGGTCCTTTCTAACCTCAGTTGTTGAAGGACACCAAATAATTCTCCACTTTTTCTTTTAAAGCTGCAATGGTTAAATAGGGGCCCTTCATCTCATGTACCATTCACAGTCCTAATTATCCTGTGTGACTCTGGGAATAAGAAGCAAAACAAAAATCCAAAGTGACAATTTAGAGAAACATAGAAAAATGATAAAGAATGGAAAAATTACCAAACTCTGGGGAGGTAATATCCAGGGAAACTGGATGTCTGACTGGTGAAAGAAGGCTTGAACTTGTGGATGCCCCATCCCGGGAGAGGTTCAAGGCCAGGCTGGATGGGGCTTTGAGCAATATGCTCTAGTGGGAGGTGTCCCTGCCCAGGGCAGGGGGGTTGGAACTCAATGATCTTTAAGGTCCCTTCCAACCCAAACCATTCTATGATACTATGATTCTATGAACTTTTATGCTGACCACAATTTGTACATAAGGGGACCATGACTGAACTATTCTAATTTACATGATTAACACATGATTAACACATGCTATCAAAAGCCCATCAGATTTTAAATATTCTAAAAATATTTTAAAGCTTTCTATGATAGTGTAAACACTGTCCATGACATACTCATCTTCTATGCCAACCTACTCTCTCCTACCCTGCAACTGAACCCAGCACATGCCTGTTATCTCCAATTTGCCTCTGCCATTGAAGACATTACACTCAGAAACCCATTCTCAGCAACTGAGCTGCAGGCACATGAATTTACGGCTTTAGTGAGGTGGGTTTCTAAAAGCTTCCCCACCCCTTTCTCCTGGGGTAAACCACAACACTGGATGAAACTTCATCCAGCATTTGATAATCTTGCAATTATAAGAAAAAAAAGGCTCTAAGAAAATAAAAAAGCATCCCAATATCTGTCATAAAGCCGTAATTGATTGTGCAATCCATGGATGAAGCTCAGGTAAACGATTTGGGTATATGACAACTAAGGAAGAGAAAAGACCAGTCCCACTGGCTGAGAACATTCTCATGCCTGAGCAGGGATGGGAGTACGACTCAGTATGGCTCACAACTGCCACCGCTGCTAAACTGTATGGCACTTTCTTTTATTTAGAAAATTAACTAAGAAACTATAGCAAGCAAACAAAGCAAACAAACAATCCTTGCCTTAGAAAAATCACAATGTCATGATAAAGTGAGATAAGAAGTGGTGGAAAAGCTATTGTGTTAACGTTGGTGAGAGCCCATACATGTTACACAGCAAGAAAAACAAATGACTCCCCCTCTGATGGAAGAAAATGTTTCTTCTCGGTTGGAGAAAGAAAAACACAAAGTGGCTCAACTGCATCCCTGGAATTGTGCAATTTACTTTGCATATTTGGCAGCAAAAGTAGAAGAAGCAGTTTATAATCCAGTGTTTTCAGGCAAATGACAGGTTCTTGGTTCTCGAAGGAGTATTTCATTTTGGTATGCTTTTTTAATTAACATTCTAATAGTACGTTAGAATTAAAGGCATACCACCGACTTAAAACTCACATACCTGTTGGAGCATTTTGAATGACTAGTGTCACAGCAATCCCTAAAGTGACTGTAATTGAAGCAGATCAGAGAAGCAGCACTCCCCTGGGTAGTCTGGGGTTTATTTGTATAATTGCAGCATTTTCTGCACAGCACTTTCTCCGTGGGACTTTGCCGGGCAGTTCCCCCTTCACAGGGCAACAGGGGATGAGACCCGGGTGGTCTGCACTGTGGACGGGCAAGGGCTGCACGCAACAGCTGGGGTTGGGTTTTCTTTACCATTTCATTATGAAGATGGGAACTGTTGTACATTTCATTGTTTTTAAATGTTGATCTTAACTGCCTTGAGGTAGAAATTATGTATAAAATAACACATAAAGTTCCTTTTTCTGCCCCAAGAGTTGGTTCTGTGTTTCAAGATACAAAACAGCCAGCGTGAAACACATCCAGAGGCTGCAAAGGACACTACCTGCCTGCAGAAACAGTTCAAAATGGGTGAGAATTTCCCAAAGAGAGTAATTTTTTGGAAAGGAGCCATGCTAGGCAGTTCCCAAGGCAGTGATTGGGGCAGCAAAGGGAACCAACTCTGCTGCCTCTGGAAAGGAAGGAAAAAAAAACCAAAAAACCAAACCATGAGGGAAGTGAAACTGTGACAATTTTCAAGTCCTAGGGACAGAGTCCTGTGACTGGGCACAGTCCTGTGTCACATGAAAGGTGTGGGAAAATGCTGAAGTGATGGTTACACTCGCATTTCGAGCTTCAAAAATAGCCTGAGAACCGAAGCATGACTTCACAGCCCTGGCAGCTCCTGCTGCGGTGCTGCCCGGGGGGGCTGCGAGCACCAGCACCCCCCGCACCCCGGGGCAGGGCACCGGCAGCCTGCATCTGCCCCAGAGAGACAGCCTCCTTCACACACAGAGTTAAAACCCAGGCCGAAGTGCTTGGCTAGAATTCTAAGTGAATTTAAGTTTAGAGTTAAACCTTGAAGACAGCCCGGTGAGTGAGACATTTTCCAATTATCTCATCCAGCGTATCCAATCGCTGTGCTGACTTTATAAACTAAATGAAACCGCACACAAATTACACTGACACCAAGAACAACATTTAACAGGGCTGCCCTTTGCAATCCTATCCAGGTTTATTCTGTTTACAACTCTGTTTACTGCCCTAATCTCCCCAGATTACCCAGTCTCCAACATAAGACGTAAACAGGCAGAAATTTGGCTACTGGTTCTGAGGACGAAGGGGATTTTTTTATAACTTCTGATGGGGATAATAAGAACAAAACTGGGTTGTTTTTTTTCAGAATTGGCTAGGCTGCTGGTGCAGAGTGTGCCCCGGCAGAGAGCATCCAAGATGCCTGGAAAGACATTGCATGTCCCACGGTCACGGCTCAGCACACTCCATGTCTGCCAGGGGCTCACAGCTTGGGAACACACAGCTTCCCACCTCCTAGGAATCTGCTTCCTGCATGGCCAGAGCTCCCCCATGTCCCACCAGGAGTTCAGGCACAGACTGGGAAGCGGCAGAACCCCGGGGGCTCAGCCCCGTGCCCCTTGAAGTCCCAGTGCCCAGCTCTCACCCCCAGCAGCCCCTGGCTTCGCTCTCCCTCCATCGGCTCTGCGCCAGGCACGGGAGAGACAACAGCTGGGACCATGCGCCAGGCACACCGTGCAACGAGTGGTCAGACATCTCCAAAGCAATGATGGGAAACCTCCAGAAAACACAACAAACAGCATGGGGACCTGCACAGACCAGCTCAGTCCCCATGCTCATTGACAAGACACTAAGGACACCCCCTGAGAAACCCCAGCTTCGTGCTTGGACGGACTGGAAGGGAAGAGAGTCCCGTCCGCCTGCCACGCAGTGACTGTCCGTTGCACTCTCATTGGTGTCCCACTCGCCGCAACAAGCCCCATAGAGCTGTCACTTGCAGGTGGCCACAACACACTCGTGGGCAGCAGCAGCTCCTCTGCCCCATGGTTCTGCTCCTAGTGGCTGGTCCTCACACCAATGTTCTGCGGGCTCCTCAGCCTTCACCCTGCCCCGCAGTTACAGCAGTGAGAGCTCTACAGAGCTTCAGGAGCAGAAGGAGAAGGACAATCCTCCAAACATTATGTCTATCTGACCCTGCTCCCACCCGCCACACCGATGGGTGCTCACCAATTGCACACCCATCACCGTAACACATGGCGAACTGGGCGCCACAGCAGCAAGGGGACAGGGACCACTGCACTTACACTTTGCACTGACACCTGCACTCACAGCTGACTAGAAGTGGAGGTGGACTTAAGATATGGATGCAAAAGCATCCATAAATGCATGCAAAAAATCACACCAAAATATAAGCCTAGATTTTTTTTATCAATTTTACCAATTCCAGATACCTGCCACACAGTTTAGCTACTCAGCGTAACTGTGGGGTCATATCCCCGGGGTGCTTCTTCATAAGAAAAGTCACAAGGGGAAAGGGAATAGTGAAAGAGCTCCTGGCTCTGCCCCTGAGGGACCCTGTTCCCGCATGCCCAGCTCCGTGCCAGCCCTCGTCCCTGTCCCTGTCAGCGTGGGGTGTCCCAGCTCGGCGCACACCACTCCCGCGTTTGTGCTGACTCAGCTCTGTGCTGACTGATGCAGTAAACCAACTCAGCGAACTCATTCGTGCTCCATGTAACCCTACAAAAAGACAAATCATTTGTGCTCCACATCTTTCTTATTTTTTTTAATCTTTTTCTGCGTGCTCTGTCACTAAAAGTTGTTTGCCTTTTTTCCCATTGCTTCAGCTGCATCGTGGCACCAAGCACCTGCTCATTAAACAGCATCTTCCAACGTGAGTTTCTAAAACCGATTTTGAAAAATAAGATTCTTTAGAAGCTCCAAAAAAGGCAACAGCGTTTCCTCCTCAGAAGAGCACAGTAATAACTGAACAGGCGGCTCCTCTAGAGAAGAGGAGCCCAGAGAGCGCTGATGCCAAACCCAAGCGCTCAGGCAGCAGCTGAAAGGGAAACGCAGGGCAAGGCCCGGGCTCTCAGTGCTCTTGGACCCTCCATCCTTGTCACTTTCCAAGTATTTTTAAACTGCATCCACAAGTGGCAACTGCCGATGCTTCCCGTGAGCTCAAGGCTGGCCACCAGCAGGGGCTCAGGTTCTGGGAGCTACCACAGAGGCCAATGTCCATCCGTTTCCCGCTGTCCATAAGGGAAGATGCCCGTACCCATGCAGGCTGAAGCGCAGTGACAGAGAGAGGTCAGAGCCCCACGGGGACTGCAGGGGGGGAGGCTGGGGAGTACAGACCCCGCCAGACTGCTCTCCACAGTGCTTTCAGCATTTCATCAGCTTAGTTTTTATCCTGCTGATGATGGGTTCAGTGGCAAGGGTCCGGGTGCCACAGAAAGGAACAAGTGTCCTTCACTGAATGACCACATCCATCCTATGAGGCTGGAGGCTCCTGCAGCTGGATTCCGTGTTTTTCCCATCTCTTTGCGGCTCGCATGTAAGAGACGGCTCCAAAGTTTGTAAGTTCCCTTATTCTGTGATGTCAATCTCTGGATCTTGTTTTCCCCACACACTTGTTCTCTGAAGGAAGCCATGCATGTTTAACACACGGGTACTCAAAATGAGGAAGGGTGATGAATAGTGGGTAACTTTTTCTAGTGATCTCATCACTACGGTCAAAAAGGGGAACTCAGATAAGCTTTGGAGTCTAATACATAGAAATACTTATATTCCTCAGAAACAGGGTTTTGAGATTCATGTGCAGTGGCACACATCATTTACATGAACAGATGCCATGACTTGTTGCTCAAATCAGGTCTCTGCATTCAGAAATTCTTTGCTAATCTGGATCTCTGTTCATGCGTCTATTCAAATTCCTAGTGCGTGTTTGCACTTGTTACGGTAACGACATGCAGGAATCAGGCACACCTTGTTTGTACATCTTTACCCAGACAGTTGCATATTTGGCACGACCGGGCAGCCCAGGGAGCATTCATGAATGAATTAAACCACTTGACAGAATCAAATGCTTGGGGAAAGAACAGGCAATAAGCAGCTCTGCTTTCAATCACTTCACATTTAAAATACGGAGGATCGACATCTTCCAGCCTTGCCTCAGCACACGCTCTTCAGCTTTTTCCCCTAAGGATGCTGAGCAGGCTCCTGTCACTCCAGAGCTGCCAGAGCACAGAATCTGCAGCATGGGAGTGAACTGGGAAAACTCTCTGCATGTATTGACCTAAACTGGCCTAATTTATTCTATCTAAATCATTTAGTTTTTATCATAATTCTTAAAGCTGACTATTGCCATAATTACTTCCATGGATCTATCTCATTCCAACACGCTGCTCCTCCTTGGCCAGTAATTCTTCTCAGTCACTCACTGAAATTCCAGATCATTTAATTTCAAAACCAATTACATGTAATTAGAGGCTTTTCTACAAATATTCCTTTTACTGGATGCACAGGAATGATCTGTAATTCATCTCCACTGCTGCTGACCCTGAAAAAGCTCTGAAGGACTTTCTAAGAGGAAAAAATTCCATCAAGACAAATTTGCCTCCTTTTTTCCCTTTTTATCATGAACACAGGGCCTTCAGGTCTGAGTGGAGATCAATCTGGAGTTTCTTTCCATCTGACATGAGGCTGGGGACGTTTCTGCCACCGCTATTGAAACTTTCCACAGTGACGCAGCAAAGATGGTTTGAGGGCTGTGGGTGGAACAGGATGAGCACAGTTTGTGTTTCAACTGGCTTGATGGAAACCAGAAGTTTCTTGTCCCACTAGAGCCAGCAGCAAGGCTGATGGGACCTCAGGCAGAGAGTGGGATTATTCACACAACACTTCTCTCTCCAGAACCTAGAGCTCATCTGCATCCCCCAAACCTTGCTGCCTCTGGGCTTTCCCACTGCCCTGGTTCTGAGACCTAGTGGAATTCAAACCCCATGAATTCAGCCAGATATTTTTTTTCACACAGGTGTTTTTCACACTGGTTTTGCACTGGCACAGCAGCAACCTGTGCTACAGAGCCGCCCGTACCTTCAGCTGGAACAGCCTAAGTCCAGTATTTGTGTACAGGAATAAAAATGAGTACTACTGTCACATGTCCTAGCTTTCATGCAGATTTCTTCTGAATGTTTTGCAGTCCTCTTTCCTATTCTGATAAAAGAAATTTACTTTCAAAAGTGAAGGCTTATCATTTCTGGTGATCTAAACAGATGTCACTTGACAAAGGGGTCCATTGTAGGGCCATGTTAATGCTTTATTTTTTAACGATGAAGGCTTTGGTTGTTTGTTATGGTGAGAAATAGTTTCCCCTCCAGATAGCCCCTTGAGAAATTCATGAGAGAAAATCCAGACTGTGAAAAGTATGGCTTGTGAGGAATTTGAAACAACATGACAGGGGAAGCAAATCATCGTGAAAATCCCGTTACAGAAGCCTGGGCTCCTGACCACCTCCAGCGCCAAGCTCATCCTCCCCAACCCCAGGTGAGATGTCTCTGTGCCACGACTGTCCCCGGGTATCAGAAACATCATTCAGCCCTTCTATCGTTCTGTTGCCCGGAGACAGAAAAGCCAGGCAGCTGCTGAAGCCTTGGAGAGGACGTTGGTCTCAAGCCCAAAGCCAAAACAACCCGTGAATGTCAGAGAGTGGGTCAAGGTGAGGAGGGAAGAACTGGCAACTCAAGCAGCTGCCGTTGCGCAATCCCTGCTAATCGGACACAGATACACATGAAGCCGCCCATGAACGCTTGAGAGAAGTTCACATTTCAGCTGGGTCTCGCAGCTGGACGGTGATGGCTTCGCATGCAAAGCTGTTTTCTCCAGGGTACAGCTCCACAGGGGGGTAATCAGCCCCTGAAAAACTCCAGTTTCTGATCCATTTTCAGGTTTGCTTCCCTTCCTCCCAGGCTTCTTTCCACGCACGTTAAAGTGCTCTGCTGTGTTATAACTGAAGTACAGTTCAATAAGTTTCAGTTCTGAGTTAAGACTTCATTTTTTGAGACAGGAGAATAGTTTGGGTTCATGTCACAACAGTTTTAAGGCCTCCAGCATCAAAAATAATCTGTTGTAAATCTAAAAATACCAGCTTTTCAGACAGGAGATGGGAGATGCCAAGAGATTTCATGCACGCAAACAACTGAAAGATGGGGCTTCAAGTTCAATTTGCATTTTTTCCACGGTTACCTAACACTGGATCCAGCAGTCTGATCCGAAGCACCTTGGGATTTTTTTTTTTATTTTGAATGCTGCCCCTGAAGCACGGTCTCAGCATCCCTTGGCGGAGCACGTGTTTCCTCGACTGCAGCAGGAGGCAGGGGCTCCAGCTCCAGCACCCACAGCCCAAGCTCTGCCTTCTGCAAGTCATTTCTGAGAGCCGACCCATGGGGCTGGGTCCTGCTGCCCCTTGGCACCGAGGAGACCATCTAGACACACAGCGAGGGAGATGGTGAGCGGCAGCACAATGAAAGCACAAGACTGCCAGCGGGCAGGAAATTGGCCAATTATCCAGCACTGACTTTCAGCAGAAACAGTACAAAGGGATCTTTATGGATGGGGAGATTGCAGGAAAGGAAGGAGAGAGGTGAAGATCGGGGGAAACGAATGGCGTGGTGAAGTGTGATCAAGTATTTACGACCATCCTCTGGAAGGCTGTTCTTAGTCCAGCTTATAACTGGTGACTGAAAATGAGAATTATTTAGGAGAACTTCACAGAATCACAGAATCACATGGGGTTGCAAGGGATCTCTGGAGATCATCCAGTCCAACCCCCTGCCAGAGCAGGTCCACCCAGAGCAGGTCCCACAGGAACATGTCCAGGAGGGGTTTGAAGGTCTCCAGTGACAGAGACTCCACCTGTCTCCCTGGGCAGCCTCTTCCAGGGCTCTGCCACCCTCGCAGGAAAGAATTTCCTCCTCATGTTTAGGTGGAACTTCTTATATTCAAGTTTGTGCCCATTTCCTCTTGTCCTATCCCTGGGGACAACTGAAAAAAGACTGGCCCCTTCCTCTTGACACCCACCCTTAAAGTATTTAAACTTGTTAAAAGTATTTAACTTGTTAAAATAAGCAAAAAAAAAAAAAGTTGGTGGATAAACCTGACAATGTCTCTCAATCACAGCAAGAAATACCATCAGCAGGTTGGAGTGAGGACCTGCACCCTCCCCGACTGCACGTCCCACACACAGCACGGGAGGTGGGAGGGCAGAAGTGGAGTGCTCACCTCCTCAGCCATGGCCCCACAGGACCACTCTCAAACTCTTCATGGGACGTTGAGGGTCTGTCAGACCTCAGCGCACAGATTTAAATTGGAGCAAGATATGTCAAAATACTAAGAAAGGGATGGAGAGGAGGAGGTGAAGTCTCCGCAGTTAGCAAAGCTACCCCAGTCCTATGCAGACAGGCCCTAATTACGCTGCTACTTGGCTAAAAAAAAAAGATGAGAAAATGTCCATTGAAAAATTCCTTTTTCTGTCTGATATTGTAAACACAAGTTGAGCACAGGAGACTCCATGGGATAAGATGGTTTTGATGACTTCCAGCCGCGTATACACTCTGCAGACTTGCTTTCCAAACAGCCTATTATCACCGTGCAGGCAGCTCATTTATTTGCTGAGAATTCTCATTTACAAAATCCTAATCAGTCAAGATTTATTTTCCTCTGATAAGGCACAGGAGGGCACTGCAAAGGTTCTTGCTTCTGCCAGTTGTCAAGCTTCTTGTATAGCAGTTAATGTCAAGCCAACAGCAAGATAGGGCTCTCACACATCACTGCTCCAGCTGGGTGTCCTGCAGCTCTGTCTCCTGAAATGGGAGCTTTGCCACAGGTCACCAGACAGATGATTTCCCTGCCTCAGTTTCCCCAGGAGTAAAAGTGGGAGTTGCCAGCCCAGTAATCGAACGGATGGAAAGGTGGGTGTCACAGAGTCACAGAATCCCATTGGGTTGGCAGGGACCTCTGGAGATCATCTAGTCCAACCCCCTACCAGAGCAGGTCCACCCAGAGCAGGTCCCACAGGAAGGTGTCCAGGTGGGTTTGGAATGTCTCCAGAGAAGGAGACTCCACCACCTCCCTGGGCAGCCTCTGCCAGGGCTCTGCCTGTCAAGAACCGAATGCAGAATAATGACATCTGCGCAGAGCATCTGGAGCTGCCACAGGAGACAGGATTTGGGCAGACTGGGATCTGTGCATCCAACCTACAGCTCGTTTTCCCTGTCCTGGCCCAGATGACTCTCCCATCTGGGGGAAGCAGGACCTGGATCCAGCCACAGCGGCTCAGCCCACTCTGGGCTGGGAAGGGACGGCAGCGACGGGGGCAGAGCTCCCCCACACAGGGCCCGGGCTGCACCCAGGGCCGAGATCATCATTGGCAAATGTACCTTCCCCAGGGCCCTGAAATCTCTGTCAGCAAGCAAAAAGCATCTGGAAGGGAAAAATAAGACTGAAAGAAAGACTGTATTTGAAATATGTTTTGTTTTCTTTTAAAAAATCCAGGATCCCATCCAGTTTGAAAGAGGAGGCGAGCACTGAAACAAACTCTTTGTTTTTTGCATTAGTTCAAGAAGAAAACACATTTTTTCATATATTCCTCTGAGGTTTAAATACTGCCTCTAGCCCCCAATTCTGGCACGCAGGAGCAGGTCACAGGTACAGCCCTGATCCGCAGCAAAACCCCAAAATAACCCCTGGCCCAGCTTCTCCTCTCAACCATTCCCCGATGGCACAGGGGGTGTCCCCGCTCCCCGCCACCCCCCGGGGTGCTCCTGTCCCCCATCCAGCATTTTGGGCCCATCGTGGTGGCTGAAGGACCTGCCACCCTCACCTGCGTGGCACCTTGCTCTGCCTGCTGCAGAGCCAGGAGCCCCTCTGCCCCCTGGGCCCTGTGGCCCTTTGAGCTCCATGGGCAGAAAGGAGTCTAACGGGGAGATCTGGGCGAACTGGGGGCTTCGTGTCAGATGATACCACACTACCACCCCCACTGCCAGCGAGGGCGTGCAAACGAGGTCCTGCGGTGGCTTTGAGACTGCGGCCACTTGCGGCTTGGGGACAGGGTCCTGGTGTGCCTGCACCCCTCAGGGCAGAGAGTGGCAGTGCCAAAGACCAGGCCAGCATGCAGCAACGGCTGGTGGGACAACAGCTCCTGTCTTCATCTCCTTCTACTGCCATCACAAGGCAGACCTGGCCACCACCTGGCCCATGTGAGGAGCCATCTCCCGGGGAGAGCTTGGGATGCTCCGTGAACGGTGACGGCTCCGTCACCCCCCCAGAGCTCCTGGCCATGCTCCCTGCCTGTCTGCAGCCTCAGAGCAGCCACCAAAGAACAGCTGAGCCCTTTGCTCAGCCATGTTGGGGTCTGAAACCTCTGAAGTCACCTGCCATGGCCTCTACCGCTTCCCAAAACCGCCCCAATGGTGAATTCCCCTCTGCAGAGCACCTGGGGCCGGTGCCCACAGCCCAGAGCAAAAAGGTGCTGGTTTATAATGGTCTGCTCACCGAACTTGCCGTCACGCCAACAGCGTGGCAGGCGGTGTCTGGCACCCGCAGAGGGGTAATTACCCTCCGTGCCGAAGGCATAAACTCGCTCCCCATTTTCTACCCCCTGTACCGGCCACGCAGGTTGGAGCGTGGAAGGGTGAGTGCCAGGCGTTACGGTGTGAAGCCATTTTCCATTTAGAGCTCCGTTTTTTCATGGCTTATAAGTTACCACTCCCTGCCTCCATTCCTTTGGGTTGAGATTTGTCATGCTTGTTCTTAACCCAGTGGAGAATTTCTTTAGGAAAGTTCAATAGTATAAGTAGCAGCAATTATTCATCTGGCTTTCGTCATGGAAGATAACAGATACTCACGGAGTTGCCATCTCTGAGGGAGGTGGCAGAAGAGAGGACTTCTGCCCGAAGCCCAGCAGAAGCACAACCCAGCACAACCCCAGGGTTTTCCAGGCATAAATTGGGCAGCGATTCCCACACCTGGACACCGACAAACCCTCACCCAAGCCCCAGCATTTCCTGCAGTCCCACAGGGCCGGTTTCCAGAGAGCTGAGCGTGGAGCTGTGACAGCCATCAGCTTATCACCACGTTTCCCTGATGCATCCTGGGTGCAAGCTCGACTCTAAACTTGCTTATCAAACCCACACGGCCTGAACCTCCAGGCATGGCACGGAGACTCTGGAGAGAGATGCTGATCCCTGTCCTCGCACGGGGAAATGCCATTTACAGATGGCGACAGCTCCGCTTGCCAGGCTGGGGACTGACTCCCCTGTGCCAGCAGAGCCCGTGCACGGCTCCCACTCGGCAGGAGAAGAAATAAAAGAACTGTTTTTTTAATTAAAAAAAAAAAAAAGATGCAAGGAACTTAGGCACAGGCAACCGAGTTAGTGAGATGTTATGGTTGAAATTTCAAATGAGTAAATCCCAAATGTGCCAAGTGAAGAGTCCCACGTGCACAACGTGCCCTGTGTCCTGCTCCACGGACTGCCACGAGGTGCGGCAGAAAGGGGATTCATTAGCGTCTGTGGAAAGCACAGCTTTGAACATCCTAATTTTCTTTAGTTTAACTCTTAAAATAATATTTATGTTAATGCTATTTATTATAATGTATTTTTATTTAAACACGTACTCAGAAGTAAAATAATAAAAAAAGCTGTGTTAGGCTGTTTTAAAAACAAAAACCACACAGCAGATAAGAGAGAGAGAAGACACCTTTTATGTGGAGAGATGGCTGTGGGTCACTAGACACTGAAACAAGGAACAGCAATTTGCTCCTGAGTTGTTCCAGGTTGTTCCAGTTAATCCCATTATTTCTCAATGTGTCATTCCCCAGCAGCCAGCCAGTCCCAAACTCTTCCCACCTTGATGTAAAACAGTTGATCTCACACGAAGCAGAACACAAGAAATGCTGAAAGCTGCTAATAGCAATAGCTTCAACCTTGCCGGGACTCTGCCATCTCCACTGGAGACTCAGAAGAGGAATCACTACCAGGGTTTCCAGTAGCAGGAGAACAGGAAGTCCTGCAAGACCTTCACCACCTCCTTGCAACTCCTGCAGCACCTCCAGCCTGGGGACATGCTGCTGTCCCACTCCCATTCACCGGAGCGTTACTGCAGTGACCGTCCTGCACCCACACCACGGCCACTCACCCCTCTGCACCCTGGCCCTGCCTTTGTTCTCACTCTCAAAACCAACATCAGCTGCTTCTCCAGCCTCTCCCATTCACAGCCATCACTTCTCAGTCAGAGTCAAGGGGCCAATTTCACTCCTGGTCCATTCATATCTTACTGTGACATCCAACTGGCTCTTACTGTTGGAGAAGTATTTTTACGTTCTCTCCATCTCAGCAGGGTCAGGACCTCTGCACCTTGCTGACCAGACCTGTCTGCTCATGCTCTCCCTTCTCTCCCCATCTTTATTCTTAGGGAATAAACTCCATGGGGGAGGCGTCTGCCCATTGCCCTGTGCTCACACTGCACTCACTTATTATTTCCTCAAGAACGCAGCATCCACCCCACTGTGTTCCACACCCAGGAGACACTGCAGGCCGGTGTAAGTCGCTGGTTTGTTGGCTGCTCATTGGCTTCCTAAGAACAATGCGGGAAGGAAGCAAAAGTGCCTCAAAGATACACCCAACTTGTGTCATCTGGATAGATAGAGTCCATCCAGATAGACTCCAGCACAGACTGGAGGATAACCAGCAACGGCGATGGCCACATGGCTGAGCCAAATCTTCCAGTATTAAAACAATTTCAGTTAGAAGTCACAAACAAGAAACACAGTCACGCTCCTGCACACACAGTCCGAAGCTGCCCTTCACTGAAGAACTTCTCCTGTGACCTTTGTGTTCATGCTACAGGTCCTCCCACGGAGAGAAGAGCAGGAATAGCCCAGCAGATATGGGGCTGTTACCAGACTTGGGACAGTTGGAGCTCCACTTCCATTTCAGCTGCCAGACTGCTGTGTCTCAGCGACAGTTCGAGCTTTCACTGGAAAAGGAAACATTTCTGGCTTTCCTGGTTGCAGACCAACAAAAGATTCTCTCGCACTTAAAGAAAAAGCCAAAGTCCCTTTCCTGCCTCAACTTATTATTCACTTTTAAATTCACATCATTTTTTCCTCTACCTCACTGGGTTTCACTGTTTAGCGTTAACCACACTAAACCTTTCAGACATCATTCTCCTGACCAGAGCAGAGCTAAGTGCACTGTGTGCTAGAGGAAACAAAAGGACCGGTTAAAGATTTGCAGCCACTCCAGATAAAAGAAGAGGGATATTTTAATTAGAGTGGCCCTTCCATAGATCATGTCCAAACCACATCAAATACATACAAATATTGACTGCAGGAAATTAAAGTTGGAGACCTAAAAATAAGAATAAATCAAGTAATTCTCACACAACTTTCTCCTCTGACCCCCAAGGTCTCCTTTCCTGATCCACTTTGCTGACATGAACAGAAAGCTTGTTGATCTGCCAAAAGGGACCGTATTCTCACTACCACGTGCCTGCACAGCCCCAGAGCAATGAGTCCTCTCTCCACATGGCTGTCCGTTTGTGTGTGCATGACTGGAACTACTTCTCCAGTCCCAATGGGCCGAATCAGGGCTGCTCAAAAGGCTTGGCTCACGAGTCAACTCTTTCTCCTCTTGCTGGGGTTTTGGGTGAATGACTCCTCTCCCATCCCTGTGGGACACCCTGCGCTTCTCACAGCGCCTGTCCTTGGCATCCCCCTGGAAGATGCTCTGCTGAGCCACGTGGAAAAAGAACAGTGCTTCCTCCTTGTGGGATCTGTGCAAAATATCCAGAGAATATTAGAAGACTTCAGTAAATGAGAACAAACTAAATTCTGGACTGTGTTTGTGTAATGTCATTCACATCAGGAAGGAGGTACTTCAGTGGTACCACGACAATAACTGAGGGGGAGATATGGCATTTCCACACCAAAGAGGCAAAGGGTAAAGATGGGGAGTATGTCAAGCAAAAATGTCAAATAAAAGGCAGAATCAAGTGGCTTTGGGTAGTAACTGTGAGATTCATAAGCCAGATATCAACAGCACCCTTCTTATCTTTGCTGCACACAAGAAGAGGTGCTGCCCTGGCTGATGATCATAGACTGCCTTCAACACAATAGAGCAGGCACTGCTCGCTCTTCCAAGGGGGAGATAAACTGTCAAGTGAATTGGAGATTAACTATCCAGATGTAAATGAATTCATTGCTATGCAACTGATAGGACTCAGGCCTGGTTTAGTGCAGGATGGAGTCAGGTTTGGAGAGCTCTCTCAATGGCCAAAGAATTTATAACCTGTATTCATGGCGCTCTCTGTAAAGGGCTGCCTAACAATGCAGGAGCTCGCAAGCATTGTTCCTTTTGAAGGGCTTCGCCACTCCACCCCCACTGCCCAATTTACTCCCCTCCTCCCTGGATCCCCCCACCAGACCCCTTCCGTCCTCCTGATCACACAGGAAGAAAGCTGGGGGGAGGCGACCTCCGCAGCAGAATTTGCTATTCATGTTCTGTTCCCCCTCACAAATCCTTAACTTCTTGTCTCTTTTTAATCTTTTTTCTCTTGAGAAAGAAAAGATCAAAGGGCTTGGGACTGATGCTTTCTGAACTAGGCACTTCTTGCCATGGGAAAACAGCGATGGGGAAGGGCTACACAAAGATGCTCGTGACTGGGGGTGGGGGAAAGACAATGAGATGGGACTTTCTTCCATGGAAATGCTTTTGGAAAGCCTTTACCGAGCAGCCCCATGAGTGAAATGCGGCTATTAAGCATCCATCCTGTCCCACCAGGCCTGGCTGGGATGCTGCAGCAGCAGCAACAACAGCACATTTTGTTTCGGGGGGGGTGTGTCACATGTGAATAGGGTTAATGTCTCCCAACACTGAGGAGGGAAACCCAGAGTCCAGGTGTGCCCTGAACTGCATTGCCCACAGCCACTCCAGCAGGTCCCTGCTGTGGCAACTGGAGCGTGGGAGCAGTGAGGGCCCTGTCTGGAGGCCACTCGTTTCTCCTGGGTTCCTCAGGAATGCGTTTTCAAGAGGAGGAACAGATGCACTCACACGCCTGCTCCCAGCACAGATGGAAACCCAACAAAGTGAGGGTTGTCCCTGTTCCTGTCCCACCGCTGCCCACGATGGAGCTTCACCCTCACACGGCATCTGCGCCCTGACCTGAGTTCCCTGTCCCCTGCAGGGCTCAGTGCACTCAGTGCACAGGCCGCCTGGCAAAGCTTTATTTAAAACACTTCTGAGTTCCAAAAAGACACAGGATTATTTCCAAGTGATCCATCACTTGTATGGAGGAGAGAGAAAAGTTTCTATAAACACAGAGAAGAAAGGAGAGGGATGCAAATTCCTCCCAGGTCCCAAGCTGGCTGTGATGAGAGTTCATCTCAAGGCAGGATTTTGGGGTCCCCAGGTAATCCTAACAATGTGGATTTTTCCCTCATTTGGTAATCCTAGTTTGTCCCTGGCTGGCTCTCTTCTACCAAGGAAGATGAGTCACAAAGCAGAAGCTGCACACGAAGTAAAGATTTGTCCCAAAGCATCAATATAAAATATTTCAGGGGAAAAAAGTGTTCTTGGCCCAAAGGTTTGCGTGAGTTTCCAGCTAGAGATGCAAATTCAAAGCAGAGGCTCAAATCTCTAACAGGGGAACATGCCTGCTGAGAAACCTTTAATCATTGTCGCTTGGACAAGCAACACACAAATAATCTCCCTTTCAGAGATCTCCTGCTCCTGGGAAGTAGCTTTTTTGCACTTTCATGTTTTGGAAAAATTTCACCTAGGCCTGATGGACTGATCTGAAGTAAGCTTTTAACTTTAAACCTGAGATAAAGGCTTGCTGGCACAGAAGGGGGAATCTGCAAAGACTATTCAATTGTCCAGGTTCAGTCCCCTCATCTTTTCTAACAGAAATCCCTCATTTCTCTTCCTGTTGATCGACCCTGAGGGCCAGGACCTCTCCAGGACTCTTCAGAGGGAGGCTGAGCCACCAGTGTCTCATTCTTCTCTGACCCTTCTGCTCTGGTCCCCAGTTTGCATTTCGCTTGTGCAAGAGCTCTCATGGGCTTCACAGTCTCTGTCATCTACCACTGTTCCCTTCCAGATCGTCTTGGCACCTTCGTGTCCTGCAACGAATAAAACATCTTGCTCATCTCAGTGGTGAACGACCTCTCCAGATCCTTCATGCTCATGGGCATCAAGCAGCTCGGGCACAATTGTCTCCCTGTTCTGCCAGCTGTGGGACATGCAGGACAGAGCAGGAGCTGAGGCTTCCTTTACAGAATCACATGGGGTTGGAAGGGACCTCTGGAGATCATCCAGTCCAACCCCCTGCCAGAGCAGGTCCACCCAGAG
>JAOQGH010000007.1:11979986-12011566 GCA_025769975.1 Gallinago jamesoni | reverse complement strand
TTTCCTCCTCATGTTTAGGTGGAACTTCTTATATTCAAGTTTGTGCCCATTTCCTCTTGTCCTGTCCCTGGGCACCATTCATGCATTTCATGTTAAATTGTTTTAGGAACAGCCTTATTCATGTTGCACTGAAAAGCTCATTTCTTGGCCAGTTTACTCTCAAACACAAGGGCCTGAACTCATGAGAGGAGAACGTCTCCATGCACTAATGACCCACACCTCCCAACCCTCCGTTCTCGAAAAGCAACTTCTGATTCAACTCAGGAATGTCGGATTAAAATCTGCTGCAGCTCCTTCTTGGCGTGGGTTAGTGGAGCCCACACGGGATGGTGTTTTCTCTGCAGGCTCAACAAACCCCTGGCAGCTGGCTCTCCTCAGATGGGGGCTGCTTTCACCACCACCACCCCTAAAACTCAGCACAGGAGTGGTCTTGTTATAAGAATGGATAAGTGCTTGTTGTGCTGAACAAAAAATATGAATTGCTCTAAGAGAGATGCCAAATTAGCACGAGTGACGCATGACCAGAAGTGCAAAAAATTCTCCAGTGGAGATTTAAAGGCAGTTGAACGTCTCAGCAGATCAGCTTTGAGGCTGCCACGATGACAAGCCTCCTCCCGCACTCCTGCTATGATGGGTATAAACCAGCTGTTGTTCCAAAGCGTTGCTGATTAATTCTGCTCTATTGCTGGGGGAAAGAAAACATGCAAAATGTCACCATCTTAAAACCGCCAGATGTGTGTGTTTTGTTAAATAACACACACCCTTCAGGTGACAAATCATAGAATCATAGAATGGTCCAGGCCAGAAGGGACCTCCAAAGGCCATCCAGTCCGACCCCCCTGCAGTCACAGGGACACCCCCAAATAGACCAGGTTGCCCAGGGCCTCGTCGGGCCTCGCCTTGAATGTCTCCAGGGAAGGGGCCTCAACCACCTCCCTGGACAATCTCTTCCAGTGCTCCACCACCCTCCTTGGAAAGAACTTCTTCCTAATCTCCAATCTAAATCTGCTTTTCTTCAGTTTAAACCCATTGCCTGTCCTATCCCTGCAGGCCTTTGTAAACAGGCTTCCTGTAGCCCCCTCAGGTACTGGAAGGCCGCTATTAGGTCTCCCCAGAGCCTCCTCTTCTCCACGCTGAACAACCCCAGCTCCCTCAGCCTGTCCTTGGAGCAAACCCCAGCTCCAACCCCCTGAGCATTTTTGTGGCCCTCCTCATGGACCTCCATCAGGTCCATGTCCTTCTTCTCTTGAGGGCTCCAGACCTGCACACACTGCTCCTAGTGAGGTTTCACCAGAGCAGAGGAAAGTGGCAGAATCCCCTCTCTGGATCTGCAACACTTCTGTTGGTACATCCCAGGATGGGATTGGCCTTCTGGGCTGCAAGTGCCCACTGCCTGCTCACGGCCAGCTTCCCATCCATCACACCCCCAAGTCCCTTTCCTCAGGGCTGCTTTCTAATACCTCATCCCCCAGTCTCTATTGATAACGAGGATTCTTCCGGCCCAGGTGCAGAACCCCACACTTGCTCTTGTTGAACCTCATGAGGTTCACCTGGGCCCACTCTCCAGCCTGTGATGGGCACTTGGGCCTTCCAGGGGGAAAATACAATTTGCCTGCAGGTGTGTGTGTGTCATCGTGAGGACCCACACAGTGCCAAGCCCTCCTGCTTTACCTTCCTCGGGCCCATAAGGACTTACTGTTTTTTCCCACGCATGCTCAGGAAGAAACCCAGCAGCTCAAAAGTGCTTTTGATTAAATACTATAGACTTAAAGTATTTGATTAGCAATTTGTCATGGGAGATAAGTACTAAGAGCACATTGTAAGCACGTTAAGAAACACCATGTTTACAAGATGCAGAGAAGGCCACGGTAACACACCATGTCAAACACAGGATGCACAGAGAGAACCAGGCTTGGCGGCACTGACTGCGACTACGGCTGTTTGGGAACATTGCTTATGTCTCCATAAGCTGAAAAACTACAGTGTTACCATTATTAAAGTGCTCCCTATAAGGAGAAAAGAGGGGCCAATGCTCCAAGGAGACATGCATGCAGCCTTGTCCCTTTCTAAAAATGAATCCTGATGAATACATGACCTTTTTGTGACTCCTTCCCTACTAACAAACCGGCTTCACAGAAAGAATGTGAATATACATTTGAAGCATCTACCAGCAGAAACTGAATTGTGAAGATGTAAACTCCGGAATCTGTGCCAGAAGCCAACATTTATCAGTTGTCTCCACCCAGAGGGGACAGAAATAAATTGATCAATGAATTCAACCTTTCAAACTCCCAAAGTCTCCAATGAGCACCTTGACTGAGCTCTAATGAAGACGTATATAAAGATTTGTTGATGGAGGCTGAATTCTTCTCTGCAGCCCAGAGGAGAGGGGTACACAAATCCCACTGAGCTTGGTGGGAGTTGGTTTCCTCATGTCCACAGTCACCAACAAAACATCCATGTCTGGAGTTCCTCAGCAAGCAACCTTAACCTGACACAATAAACACACATAACAAAGCTGCACGCCGTCTTCAGATAATTTCTACACAGAAATTAAATTCATATTAGTAAGAGGTTTGCACATTCTTCATTCTCAAGGGGAAGCCCTAAAGGACAGGCAGCAGGTCAATGCAAAGGCTCAGTGACCCTGCATGGCATGGGACATGCTCTTCTCAAGCAGCAGCTCCCTGCTTGGGACCAGCCTGCTCCTGCTGAGAGCCCGGAGGTGGCACTGCCACGGTGTCACTCATTGCAAGGCCACCTGAGACCCACAGGTGAAAGGCGGCAGCTTGGCGGGACTTCCCCAACCACCCTCCACAGAGATTTCAAGCGTGGGCAGGGGGATTCCTGGCACTGCACCCCCTGTGGGAGCCGGAGCAATGGAGGGGGGGCCACGTGTGGAGCTGCTCCCGACACCCCACAGCCCCAGCCCCAACAGAGCAGGCACCTCCAAGCCAGCAAAGCTGACACTGCCCACCCCTCCGCAGCCATGGGGCCTTCATCAGGCCACGGGCAGGACGTCACGGCACCAAGAGGAAAGTCCTGTCTCGGTTTCCTTGGAGCCCTGCGCCGCAGCACGCTGGGAAGTGTGGGGAACACCTCTGCCTCCTGCTTCTCCTCCTCATTCCTATCTCAGCTTTACTTTCTCTCTACCTGCTGGGCGATGCTTTTATAGCAGCATCTATCATGACAGCATCCGAGTCTCCACAGGAAGACAGAAAGCCCCCAAAGGCCTAATTTTCCTCCCAACTTTGTCATTTTGTTTTTGCATTTCAATTATTTTCACGACAGCAGGCTGTGGAGCCATGAAGATGGTTAGAGCAGGCAGAGAGCTCTGGTACCAGCATACACTTTTCTCTAATGGCAGCTTGGAAAAGTACTGAATCACATTTCTTGTCCAAATGTGCTCTGCTCCACAGTCTGCCATTAAGCTGTGAGTAAATAGTTTCCCATAAAAGCCCAGGGGCCTGTGAAAGAGCCCAACAGAATCTTATTCCCTCTTTAACTTCCAAAAAGTATTAACTTCTCTCTCTTTAAAACTGCCCCCACTGGTAGGGACTTTTGGACACAAACCTCTTCAGCAGAGGAGCTGCAGCTGCGAGGCTGGAGGTGGCCAGGGCTGCAGCCAGCAGGTGGGGAATCTGCCCAGCAGCGTCCCTGTGCCCATCCCTCCCTGTGCCCGGCAGTGTCCCTGTGCCTGGCGTGGGGCCTGGCACCGCAGCAGCACACGGGGCTGAGCCCGTGGGCAGGGGGGCACAGCCCCAAAGAGGCAGTTTTTCTGCCGCTCCAGGGAGTTTCCTGGAAGAGTGGCGCAGTGAGCCCAGTCCTGGATGGCGCCTCGCTGCAGGACTCCCTCTCCTTGGCTGCAATTCCTCCATCTCAACAGCAAGTTCAGAAAATAACGTAATGAAAACAGTCTTTTTTTTTTTTCATCCTCTTCTTTTTTTTTTTCCATTGCTCATTTTATTTTACTGAGCTACTGCGTACAGAGCCGAATCTTTATTTTGGCTCATGTCCTCTTGCAGTATCATTACCCGTGCGCAGAGGAAAAGCCCTCTGGAGATTTCCAATCCAAACAGGCCCTTGTTTTATCTACAACTATTTGAGTACATGACCTCAGATAACCCCAGGGCCAACTGTGTGCCAAACTCAAACTGCAGCCATGGGAACTTTAAATACAGAGAAGATTTTCCAGCTTCCCTCTGAAGGGAAGATGTTGAGTTTCTTGCTCTCTTTGGTTCGATGGAGCCGGGCTGTGCCCCGGAGCCGTGGTGCCACAACCGTGCCACCGAAGTCCCCTGCACTGTGGGGAGCTGCTGGTTGAAGGCAGCAGCACAAGTGACGTCCCCTATGTACAGTCACCGTCCTCACTGCTTCTCAGGGCCCCGCTCCGGCCTCAGATTACTGAAAAGACAAACAGCTGCACTTGGGCCAACAAACTCACATGTAGGGCTGTGTTTGGACTGCTCTGGACATGGGAGGCTTTTCATCTTCATTAGGCTGCTGTTCCCAGCCATAGCTCCAGTTCCAAACTGGGTCAGAGCCTCCCTCTCTCTACCGCTGTTTATGAATCTAAAGAAATCAATTAAGCCAGTATTTTGAATGAAACTTGGGAGACTTTGGCAGCTGGTGTTTCACAGACTGTGCGGGTGCCTAAGTCTGCAAGTCTTTGGAAAACACCAGCCTAGTGAAAGTAGGAATCAAGGATAAATATTTTTCACAGCAGTGACCACTAGCTTTTCCTCCCCGGATCAGTTCTTCATGTCACCACAAATGCATTAATACACAGGAGGAGCATGAATGCCAGAGCTGAACGCAGTCCCTGAGGGAAAAATCTCAAGCTCTAGAAACAGCACAGGAATGTGGTCTTGACAGTCTCCGTATCAGTTTGTGACACTGTCACACCAAACACATGCCCGCATCACTTCACGCCGGGAGCCAACCTCGGTGAGAAGGGCACAGCCCAGGACCCCTCAAGAGCTGCTGTTTCTCCTCACTGGGATTTCCATGGCTGAGCACTGGGGCACTTGCCCCCCCTTGGTTCGCATCCTGGGGCACACCAGGCTGCCCGGGACTCAGTGCAGAAACACAGAGCTGAAAATCAGCCTTTCAGTGGGGGCAGCTGGGATGCAGGGACGGACAGACAGCAGCACTCAGATGCCAGGTGATGCTTTTGAACCTCAGGCAGCCCCCGCTCAGGGCTGCAGCCCCCAGAGCAGGTCCAGTGTCCAGCTGCTGGTCAGGCTGGTCACACAACCCTGGGGCAGTTTTCAGCTGGATGCAATCACACATTCATATGCATCATCTAGAGACCTTTGCATTTCAAGGCTGTTGTTATTTTGATCTTTACAACCCCTGGAAAAAATGAGTTCAATTAAGTCTCATCATTAGGAATTTACATAAGGTCACTTCAAGGCTCCGAGCATTTCCTCTGGTTCAGATCTCAGTGCTCTTGGTGCTTCCCCTCTTCATTTATAACCCCGTTGCTGTAGGGCATTCCAAGTAAATCATCCACCACCAGTTTCCTCTCTTCAGCAACATGCATCAAGGTTTTCATTCAGAGCAAGTGAAGCTTCAACTTCTCTGTACAACAATAGTCCTGTTAAAGGCACAGCATCGCTTTGAGAGGTGGCAGTCTCCCCCTCAATGAAAAAATTATTTTAATACAGAAGCAAACGTATTAATTTTGATTCCTTTAGCAGGAGGAAAGGTTTAGTTGCATTTGGTAGCACACGCACAAGCAATGAATCAATTCTCTGGGAAATACCCTTTCTAATCCCTAAGAAGAGCCCTTTTCACTATAAATAAATTGAGCAGCGTCCTCGGGAGCTGGGAGCTGCGTTCAGGCACGAGGCCGAGCTGCGTCGTGGTGCACATCAGCTCCGAGCTGATCACAATGGTATGGTTTCTGCTTACACCCACCCAACCGCGCGCTTTATTTACAAAGCTGAAGATCAAGTTTGAACCAAACCAGGCTTTGAACTGTGAGAAGTGTCAAAAATAAATGGATATTAAGAGGGTAGGGCTGAGACAGGCTGCAGCTTCATCTCCTGAGCTGAGGCCGGACAGCCATGGAGGATGCGATGCTCCAGTAAGGGTGGCTACAAAGAAGATGGAGACTCCCTTTTTACAAGGAGTCACATGGAAAAGATGAGGGGTGATGGGTACAAGTTACTCCTGGGGAGACTCCGACTGGAGACAAGAGGAAGATTTTTCACAGTGAGAATTATCAGCCGCTGGAATAATCTCCCCAGGGCAGTGGTGGATTCCCCATCACTGGACTTTTCCAATCCAGCTGGACAGAGGCTGGGCCATTCTCCAGAGTGCGCTTTTGCCAAGAAAGGTTGGACCAGATGATCCTTGAAGTCCCTTCCAACCTGGGATTCTATGATTCTATGATCCTGTGACAGGCCACCCACCCCAGTGAGCCCCTCCCTGGCACACTGTGTGACACCAGCCAAATTCCCTTTGTTTGGCTGGGACAGAACAGCCAATGGCCGTTGAAGCGCTGGCCTGAGCTCTTTCAGCTGTGGGCTCTCAGGGCTTTGGCCAGTGTAAGCCTATGCTGGCCCAGCAGAGGCTGCCCCCCCCCCCCCCCGCCCAGACACACATCTGGGCAGCTGCAGAGCAGACCAGACTGGGGAACTGAGCTAGGTTAAAATTAACCATCTGGTTTTGACAGGTCCGTTTCAACTGGTCCTTTCCCTGATCCAGCGACCCTGTAGTTAAACAAGGGAAAAGGGGCAGGGGAGGGGGAAGCCAGAGGCACAGCTTCATCTGCAGCAGCAACCCCCTACACCGAAATCACAGCAGAAGTGATCAGTCCCAGTTCCATTTCCAAGAGACTCTCAGCGATCATCAAGTGTTTTTCTGCGTCTCCTCCGAAAAAGGAGCCCAGGTCATTTAGACATTATTCACATTCCTGTTTGTATCCCAGAAATATCACTGTACCATCCCCGTATACTGCACAAAAACAAATCCTGTTGTACCTCTGATACAGATCCTGGCTTAATTTTTCAAAGCCTTTCATATTTTTCTATGATTTGCAAAAAGGATATTTTCAATGTTAAAATGCAATAATCCCTCAAATGCTTTCCACCTAACCTTTTTCCTCTCTTTATTCCTTGTCCACTACTGACACAGCTATCTCTCCTCTCCTAAGCAACCGGCTATATACGCATGGATGAGTCTTTGCAACTGCAAAAATAAGCAGGCTGATACAGCTTAGGTAGGAGAATCTGACTGTGTGCATTCCTCCTGCGGCTGGCCCCGGGAAAGGGACACCCTGCCACTTTCAAACCTGGGAGGTCTTTGAGAGTTTGGCAGAAATCCCCTGGGAGGCCCGTCATTAGCCATTTAAAACTGTCTATAGTAGGGGCTGAATTGAAGGGTCGGACAAAGCCCCTGCAGAGCTATCTGTCAGGAAAGGCTCCAGATACTGGCAGGGGCTGTTAACAGTAACAATGATGACAATATAGCAGGGATTTTCAGGGGTGGGGACTTCAAAGAAGCCCTAAAGAGATATTTTTCATTAAGAAGTAAGAAAGCATCTGAGTATTGTTTTTGGCACTAAAGCTGAATATGAATGATACTGCGATAAGTCACAGATCAGCGATGGCATAAATTGTCACTGATTTAAATATGCATGTGCTGTTTTTCTGCCCTGCTCCTATTGCACGGGTTCTGCTTTACCTGGCCAAGGCAGCAGCCCCTGGACCATCCTTTATGCTGGTTGCCTTGGGATCCTCCAGTGAACACCAGTAAGCAGCCAGCAAACCCCTTAGGACGGCCACCACGTGTCATCGCTGAGATCTTTCAGGCGGAGGGTCTAGAGCCACACTGGTGGGTCAGCTCAGGGTTTCAGCCTGACCCCCTTGCTCACCCACAGCCCCCCCACTGGCCGACATACCAGCTCAAACCGGGAGCCCGTCCATGTCTCTGCAGGAGCGACATGGAAACCACGTCCAGCAGGAAGGGTGAGGAGGGGCTGCTGGTCCACAAGGACTTTTCTGCATTGGAACTCTGAACATGTGGTTCCATCAGGGAGAAAAGGAAGATGATCATGAAAAGAGTGTAAGATGGACACCATGAAGCACTCCTGCTACAGCAAATCCTTCTCCTAACCAGGAGAATTTACTAATTACCCTGTTGGTTACTGCATGGACCATGATGATGAGCCTGTGAAGAGCAGTGCACCAACAAAACCATGAACAAGAATATTCAGTCAGAAGACATGAATTGCCCTCACCAGCCTTCTCAGGCTGAGATGACCGAAGGGCTCTGCGACCCCAGCAGACCCAGACCTCACACCCTCCTCTGGGGTGACCCATTGGCTTTGCCAGGCTATGTTCTGGAGCGCTCTGCTGCTCACCAGCCCTGTCCCACCCCCACCACCGGGGGGTTGTGTCCCTTTGAGCCGAACCCAGGGCCAGCTCTTCCCTGCCAGCCAAACCCCAAAGGTATCGTATCCAACCAGCATAGAGAAAGTGCCCTCAGGGTTTGTGGAGCAGATTGACTTTCACACCTCACTGGCCACACAGAAGAAACCCAATCTAAACAGCGTAACTTTGCATAACCGATTATTTTCACTGGGGTAATGTGAGCCCTCCAGTAAATGCCACTAAATGCCGCTGATCCCGGGAAGGCCCCGCTCAGGGGAGGAAGGGCAGGAGGCAGCCAGAGCGAAGGCTGGCCAGGGCCAGGGTGGGTTTACTGGCCACGGTCTGGCTGGTCCCTTGCTGTGGGATGGGTTTACTTTTGGGAGCGAAGGCTCAATCCTCCGGCTCAGGCCGGTGTCCGCACAGAAGGAATCGTGAACAACCTTTTAGTGCTCAGCACATTTCTGCTCTCAGAAACCGGGGTGTGCAAAAGCAAGCCCAGGGCAGCATGCTGGGCAGGGCTGCGAGGCAGGCTGGTGTGCAAGAACCTGTCTGGCTTCACTTGATGTCTTTTTAACTTTCTTTTCCGCCATGTCCCACACATTTTGAGAGGTTTCAGCTTTCAGGCCGACTCCCCAGTGACCTATTTATCCTTGCACATCGATCACTCCATCCTGTCACCAAACAGCCATTCACATGACCTTGTTTGTAGGAAACAGTTCCTCCTCTGCCTCCTCTGTCACCAACTTCCTTCTCTCCAACCACCGGCTCATTGCCTCCTGCAGGACCCAGCTCAGTGATCTCCCCTTCTCTAAGCTCCATGAAATTAGACTGCCAAATGAAAACCCTGCTGCAGAACTCAGTGCTCTGCCCACGTCTCCACAGGACATCCGGACTCGCTGCTCCAGGCAGGGGCACTGCCCCGGGACCAAGCTGCCGGAGGTCACTTGCTCCAATGGTCCCTCGTAAGCACAAAGTGCTGATCCAGCTGCAAATGGGAACTGCCATTTCAGCCCAATTGGTCTCAACATCTGGGTCCCCATGTGCCCCCTAACCCAAGCATGAGCTGCAAACATAAGGGAGGGACAAGTGGCCAGGGGACAAGGGGTGTTGGGCCACCCTCCTGGCTGCAAGATACCTGAATGTAAAGACAGTCATTTGAAGGGGCAGTTAGAATATATATTAGAAAATAAACCTGGCTGTGCTGACCTTACACACTGGATATTTTCCTGCATCACTAAAATGCCTCAGTAGGAGCAGCTCCCCAGAAACCACCGAGAGAAAAGCTGGGGGGTAGGAATGGAGAAGTTCCTGGGGATGGGAGAACATGCTTTCACCTGCATCCTCCCCCAGCACTTCCCCAAACAAAAGGGTGATCAACTCAGACTGTGTGTCTTGAACTAAGACGGGTAAATTATTTAAATCCATTTGTCCAGAGAAAACACAATGACTCAGAAGAAGCACGCTCTGAATGCTACATTTTCCACCTTTGCCAAAACTCCTGTGCCAGGAAACCAGAGGGTTCTGGGCTGCCCTCTGGAAGAGAAAAGCTTGTGCCATCGGGAGACTTTGTTCCAGACTAGCACACTCTCAAATAAGCTCACTATAAAAACCTTCCCACTAACAAAGGATTTCTATTGCCTTCTTGGGGGATGAGAGACAAAAATTTATCCTGAGCCTCTTCTAAATGACTGATTCAATGACAGCATCAGCAAAATCCTCCCTTGGGCTCACAGCACACAATATAGATGTATTTCATCAAGATAACTGCAAAATACCATATTCTTTAAGGCTGACACGATGTATGAAATAAGAAACTAATTTAAAAGTTTTCGGTTTTCTTTTCCTCAAGATACTGCTTTACCTGCCTCTGTTTCTGAAACACTGTATGGTCCTTGAGTCCTTGGGTTTACACAAACACAAAATGGTCTTTTACACCAAGTCAGTCATGTAGACCACACGCACCGTATGGGGACAAGGTCTTGAAAAGACCAAACCCTACATATGTTCCTTACCATCTTCATCATTAGCTGGAAACACCTTCACAGCAGTAGATGAAGAGGGAAATCAGGTACCAGATGCCACAGGAGTCCACAGATGTACGTTTTTGGTGTAGGGTATCATCTACAATTAATACTAGGAATAACAGATACAGTTCATTTTATGCCAATAGGAAGTTACACAGTTTAATGCCTAAAGGTTTTCAGATAAATGCTGCCAAGCAATTACAAATCTGGCAAATTCTACAATGAAGCCAAGCACGTGCAGCTCCGTGTACAATGCTGACTCAGGTGAAGGCTTCAAAACTGCCTTGAGATCCCACGAGATCTTCTGATGGAACAAAGTTCTGCTGCTGGCATTAACAGCTGCCCAGAACACTGCAAATCTTGGGTGACTGCAACACCGTTCATTCCCCACAAAGCACAGAGCAGGATTCAATTGCATTCGCAACAACAGAACAAGGGTTTGGTGCAGGATTCTCCACAGGATTTGGGACAACACTACGTGATTCTACCTGTGCTACCCAATGGCCCACATCAAACCATTTAGAAGAAAGGCTCCTTTCTAACACTATTCAATCTTGATCTATGAAGGGAAAATAAAGGTCCAGAGGCCTTCAGGATGGGTTGAAATCAATGCACTTCACCTGATCTACTCATGAAGCTGGTCACTCCAATGTGAAAACACAAACTCTGACATTATTTAACTTCTAATGTACAAGGTCTCTTGTTAAATAACGAGACCCACTGACTGTATGGCTGGTTTGTATGTAGGATTACCATCCTGAGAACCAATCAGTATAAATATACAGCCACTCAAACACCGGGAGCTGGACATCCCGTCCATACCATGACATACAAACAAAGAGCATTATAAGGGCACCAATGTCAAAAAGTAGGAGAAACTCCACATTGTATAAAACATGGGAATTTTGACTTCTTGACACAGTCAATACACTGAACTCTGACCTCAGGAGGCACAGGGGACTGGAAACCAACAGAACTTAAGTTGGCTACAAATCTCTTGTTTTCTCATGACATTTGAGAGAAAACATGGGGACGGTTTCTTTGGGACACATGGGAGTTATAGCTGTGTCACTGCCTTCTCCAGAGAGTTCTTTGCTCTCCTTACAGTCACTCCATCACTGTCACCCACTGACCTTTCAGTACTTTCTCCCAGTGCCCCAGCATCACTGCTGACCGACGCACTTCACGATCCGTCCAAACCCATGAAAGGAAGAAAAAGCCTTGTACAGAACTGTATAAAAGGACATTTACCCTGCACTGCATTGTGTCTTCTTTTCTGTGCTACTCTAAATACAAGTGCTGTTTTCCCTGCCAATCATTGTTTGCTTGTGCTGTTTCCACTGGCTAAAACCAGCATTTTTCCAGCTAGTGTTGCCCCTCCAGGAAAAAACACACATTCATACCTTTCTTGCGTTTATCCCAGGAGAACAAAACTGATTCCCAGGAATAAAGATGACTTCCTCAAAAGAAAACATTTGCTGTCAACTGAGGTCTGACCTCTAATGGCTAATTTGGCATCATAATTTTGAGCACTGTAATACATAACACCATGAAAAATTAACAGTTTCTCCCCCTCCCTCCTCCTCCCCTCTCCCCCCCGAAGTTTAATATCGGCCTGCAGTTTTGCAAGTGAAAATAAGAGAAAGGAAATAAATACACAAACTGAAACCTTGGGTACAGTCTCTCACATACATCCACAATGAGAAGGTAAAGACAAAGATCTGTAAAGGAAATTTCACTGGAAATCAAGCTTTTGCAGACACTGAGAAAGAAAGTCTGCAACATGAGACCGTCTTCCTTGAAGAAACACAGCTGATCTGCTGCATTCCCATATCTGACTTCCACTGGTCTGTGTAAAACATAAACTTCACGCTAACCCTATGAAAACAGTCAACATGCGAGAGAGACAACAGTCTGCTCCGAGCTGGTGAAAGGGGGAAAAAAAAGTCTCAGGCTGTCATTCTTCCCTTGCTGTGACCTTCATGCTCCACTGAATTTCTGAAGATACTGAAATCTTGGCAGGGAAGTGTACAGTCTGTGGGAACCAGGCAGCACTCTCCGAGCTCGCCGCTGAGAGCTGGGCCCAGCCGAGCCCTCGCGTTGGGGGGCTCTGGGCAGCAGCAGCGCAGGACTAAGCGGATCCCAGGCTGGGGGTTCCACAGGACTGGTGCTGTACCCACCCTGGCGCTGGTGATGCTGCTCACCCCCCTGCCTCGCACCCCCTGCACTCCTCCCAGGCCCTGGGGGATCCCGCTGGGGAAGGCTGCGGGGTGTCCCCGTGTCTCTGCACACAGCAGCAACCCCTTGCCGTGAGGTCTCACCGCAGTTCATGAAGCCTTAGGGACCGGCGAGTGAAAATCTCAACTGGAGACTCAAAGGTAGCACGACTTGCCACGACAAATTATCCCAAACCCGTCCTGCCAGAGCCAGCCCAGAGCAAAAGAGCCAAATCCCCGTGAATGAACCGTTGTGCCAGGGAAGGTGCATTCAGGAGTGAATGCTCACATGGAGACAGTCCCAGGACAAGTACCTTTTGAGGTCAATTTGCTCCCTCAACAATGTCTGTAGAGGCAGAATAATACCAGCTGTGCTTCCTGGCCAGAGCCTCGGCAGCACAAGTTGCAGATTACATCTAAATTGCCAAGCCCAGGATAAACAAAAAGATTAAGAGGGCCTTACCCTTTGTGTTGAACAATCTCACTCTGAAGCAAGAAATCACAGCCTACAGAGTGGGTAGGCTGAGTTTTGGGCTGGGGTGAAGGGCTGGTGAGCAGCTCACTCACAGCTGGGGAAACCACAGATGCTGTTAATCACAGGTTTTCCTGACCTGTAGGCACTGACAAATTGCATCCTATGGATGAACCTTTTATTAAACCACAGTGGATTTCAAAATGATGCTCTCTTTCTCAGCATTCCCAAGTTGACAAAATCCAGCACACGTGACCCTTCTTAATTCTTCATTTAGATGGTGACACGGCTCTTTTCCAAAGAGATTTCAGGGCTGAAAGGAAGTAAATGGGGACACAATGCCATGGCAGTAGAAGGCATCTCAAAAGCTGAAATCTGGGCTCTGAGAACTGACATTTTTCAAAAGTCTTTGATGATTGCCTCAGCCCCAGCTCAGTCGCAGATGCCTTTTGTCCAAAGCAACTCCTGAGACAAATCCCTTGCTGTCTGAAAAATTACAAAATACATAGCTTTTAAATTCTACTCAGTTTTCGCTGTGTATGGGGAAGGAGAACTGGTACATTTAAAAGAATAAAATGACTGTTGCCCAGGCCAGGAAAGGTGCCCACAAAACAAAATTGCCCTGGTTCCACTTCCATGACACGCTAGAGCAGGGAGATAGCTACTCAGCTCACAAGTTAGTGAGAAAGATGGTGTCTGCCAGTTCTCATCATCATCTGGACCGACAGAGCAAGCCACATAAAAGGAACAAAAAAGCCTGCTGATCAGATTGGTGTGACAGAGACTCATGAGAGACATGCACATTTTCAACCTAGACGACAGCTCGAGGGATCTATATTACTAATTATCGACTAATATTGCCAGAGTTCCCAGGCTGCTTCAAAGGTTCTTGCAAAGTGCCCCAAGCACAGGGTTTTTCATGTAATCATAAGGTCTTTTTCTTTGTCCCTGCTAAATGGATTGCTCCATACTGGGCTCCCTCTGTGTAAATCAGCTTGCACATGATGAGCTTTGCAGCGATGAAATTCGTTACCTTAACCACAAAAAAACAGAAACATTTGCTGCAACTGTTAGAACGCTTTTGCACCTAATTTAAAAAAAAATGGTGGTTTCCTCTCTTCCTCCCCCTCTGCTCCCCGCCTACTCCTAATCCCATGCTAACACCTTTCTAAAAGGCTGGGGTGAGCAGCTTTGAAACTGAAAGAGCAGGGAAAGGGGGGGGGAAGATATCAGATCTCCAGACAATGAAATAAAGCAGCTATCTCTCACATCCTGCAGCTCTCAGGCTGAGGTCATAAGTTAAACAGGACATCAGAATAGGTGATGTAATTTGCTTATTTAGGATCAGAGCATTCAGTGAAGTGAAAGAGACAACCTATTTGAATTTGCAGATAATCCTTTAATAAATGCAGGGCTGCTCAGTTGCAGAAACTGCAGCTGGAGCCTGAGATTTCTTTTTTTCCATGCATATTTATTTTTGCAGGAGATATTGTTGCAATCATTTTTCCTTGCAGGAAAGCCTCAAAACCTTACCTGGGAGCAGCCTCCCATTGCAGTAGGTGTTGCTCAAACAGAGTCCCTCTCCGGGCACCTGGAAGGCTGAAGGGTCACGTCAAAGAGAGGGTGGGAAAGGGAGGAGAAGACCAAGGGAGGCAAGGGGGTGGCATGGCCACACTGCAGGACACAGGTCCCCAGCCCACTCCCTCTCTCCTACCAGAGCAAAGCTTCGACTCAAAATTAAGCTGAGCAGCAGTTACACTTTCAAGTAAAGCACAACTTGGCTTTTCTGAGGACATCCAGGTCTCCTGGCTCCAAATCTCTCTGCAGAGCCTCACACCAGCAAGGATTTTCCAGCAGAGTTATAAACATTTAGCAACGAGGTTCTTCTGTAACGAGTAATTTATCGTGATCCTGTGCAACACTGAACACACTGTTTTCCCTTCAAGCTGTGGTGACAAACATTTGTGATATAAAGATTTAAAGCTAACAACTTGCACTGTTTATCTGCTCGGTTTATCATCCCTCAAGCCGTAACTTCAGCCTGTCGGTGCTGCCCAGAGCAGCGTTACTCACAGCCAGGGGCTTGGCCAAGGCTTGGTTCCCTTCAAACTGTCCTGGACACCTCGGGCTCACCAAGAGAGCAGCCAGCGAAGAGGCACCGCTGCGCACATGGCTGGGCCAGCAGATGTGGCCTCCACCGCTCCAGAGGGGTCTTCGGTCAGACGGCACAGAAAAGTGGGATGGAAAAGGCCAAGTCAGTCACCCAGGTAACACCTGCCAAATCGTGGCCATTTCCAAACGTTTCTTCAGCAGATTGGAATGGAGTTCGTGTCCTCCTGCTCTCCTACCAGGCTGTATGTGAGTGTTTGAACAGGCAGATGTGCCTCATGCGCTGATACCGCATCTGAGCAAGGGTGGGAGACAACCTCCACCTTGAAGGGACTGACCTGGGAGAGAAGCCACATTTCAACCCCCTATAAAAAAACCTGGCTGTCAGGTGTTCGTATCCATAACTGTAGCCATCCCATAGGTCAACTTCTTCAGCTGGTTTTGGTTTTATCTTTCTTAAATGCAAGTTCTGTGTTAGAACTTCTCCCAAGCTGTCACAAGCCGAGGATCACTGATCCTCCAGAGACATCAATCCACTCTCTCCCACTCAAGCCAGTTTGGCAACTGACCCTAAGGCTGCTCACAACAGCTCCTGACAACTCCACAAAGACCTTTCCGACTGCTTAAGGGACCAATGTGCTGAATTTATCATGTAAGAACACCCTTCAGCATGCATTTCACATCACCGCTTTCTGAAGGAGCTACTTTTGGATATCTGAAAAGAAGAAAAGCCGTATACAGGGTATTCAAATGTGTGGAGAGTTGACAGACAAAAGATATTTGCATTTCAAATACAGGGAATGGATTTATTTCAAAGATCTTAAGGCTAGGAAGCATATGACCTCTTGAGTATTTTTTTTGCATATCATCAGAAGATGTCGTCTTATGTCCACCCAGGCCCCCCTAAAACATTCCTCACTGCAGGTAATACCAGGCCTGGCTAAAGCTGCTGTGCAGTGGTGGCTTCTCCAGGACCATCACAGAGTTCTTAAGATGCAGGACTTGAGACACACATCAATGAGAAGGCCACACGTGGCCACCACTGACACAGCCAGCAGCGTCTCCATTTCGGGAGCCTTTCAGCAAAGCAATCAAGCTGAAGCCCAGCACAACTGAAAGCAGAAATGCCAAGAAGCCCATTGGTGAAATTCTCCGTGAACTTGCTGCGTGAAGTCAGACAGAGGTAACCGGTATTTGCCATTGTTTTAAGAGAAAAAGGCAGTATATTGGCAGGGTTACAAAGCAAGCCCATACTTTATGTCTGCAAAAGAGAGACCGTCCATCCCTGCTGAGGGAGATGACAGAGGAAACATATTTTCTAGCAATCTTGGGTACAACATTGAATTGGGACCTATTTTTACCATGTGCTCTGCGCTACACGCATTAATTGTTACAGCAACAATATTTGCTGACATACTGACTCAAATCATTTACAGAAGAGAAGCCCAGGAGACAAAACAAGCCCTTGCTGCACCAGACAGCAAGAGGCAGGCAGGATGTCGCATTGCTTCCTGTGACACACACAAAATGCTTATCTCCAGTGGCTGATGGAGCCGATAACCATCGCCAGCGCTCCCAGCACAGCAGGGCCGTCCTCCACCGCCGGGCCCAGGGTGTGACACCGGAGCTTCACGACGGGGAGGAAGGAGAGTGGCCTGGGTTACGAATAGCTGTTCACAGAATCACGGAATCTTCATGGTTGGAAGGAACCTTTTAGATCATTGAGTCCAACCACACACACACACAAAAAACCCCAACCCAACAATCCCGGGCACTAGAGCATGCCCTGAAGTGCCACGTTTATATGATTCTTAAATACCTCCAGGGATGGTGACTCCACCACCTCCCTGGGTAGGCTGTTCCAGGGCCTGACCACCCTCTCAGGAAAGGAATTCTTCCCAATATCTAATCTAAACCTCCCCTACTGCAACTTCATACCATTTCCTCTGGTCCTGTCGTTATTCCCTTGGGAGAAGAGGCCAACCCCCGCCTCTCTACACCCTCCTTTCAGGGAGTTGTAGAGGGCAAGGAGGTCTCCCCTCAGCCTTCTCTTCTCCAAACTAAACATGCCCAGTTCCCTCAGCCTCTCCTCATAGGACTTGTTCTCCACACCCCTCACCAGCTTGGTGGCTCTCCTCTGGACATGCTCCAGCCCCTCAATGTCCTTCCTGTAGTGAGGGGCCCAGAACTGAACCCAGCCCTTGAGGTGGGGCCTCACCATTGCCCAGTCCAGAGGCACCATCACTGCCCTACTCCTGCTGACCACGCTGGTCCTGACACAGGCCAGGATGCTGGTGGCCTTCTTGGCCAACTGGGCACACTGCTGGCGTTACCTGTCCTCTTCCTCCTGGCCAGCTCTTGGGTGCTGTGGAGGCCCAATCTCTCCCGCCATCAGTGGTCCCTAGTGCAGGGACAGCCAAACCCTCCTCGCCCACCAGCAATACATGTTTCTGCAAGGAGGTGGCAGAGCTCAGTGTTGTCTGCAGGCCCTGAGGTCTGTAACCCAGCTGAAGCCCAGAGCATGCAGCCTGGAAGGCACAGATCAGCAGCTCAAGGATCTAGCCTCTATCCTTATTAAGCCCAATTAGGTTGGCAGAGAATTAGGATGTGTTGGAAAGAACTTGCAAACAAAGCACTGAAGTCTCTCGTGGCCGCAGTGGCCCCAAAGCACCCTTGTAAAAGCAAAAATTTGCCATTTTTTTCATGGGCAGTGAATACTCCCTGATGGTCCAGGGCACGCTCCATCCTGCCACTTGCCCCCAAACACGCCTGGGCAACCGCCTGGAGACGCGGCTGGAAATGCTGAAATTCTCCTCGAGAGCAACAGCAATCTCTTAGCCAAGCTTGTACAGGCTGCAGAGGACAGCTGAACAAAATCAGCTCCGAAACGCCAAAGCCTTAAATGTAGGTAAATAAATGATTCAGGACACAGAGCGGTTTGACAAATAATTGCATCTTCCCATGCTGAGCAGTATAAAAGATGCAGCTGTTCTACCACCACAATTTACAGGGAAGGCATTTCTCCTGGAAGTAAGAGAACACTTAGTATATATTCTTAGCCAGATTGATTACCCCTATTTATATTGTAAACTAAGACAGCACGTACTAAAAAGCCATACAGTTAAACAGTTCCAGACTCCAGATCACGGGCAAGGGGTCAGTTTTATACGATACGATGCACAGGCTGCTGCACTTATTACAGATATCGCAGAGTTTTCTGCAGTGTGACTTTTTGTGTGTGCTTATTCTTGTGTTATTTCAACAACCATCAGGAAGAACATTGCTTTTTTATGGGATCTCCGGGAATCAGAATCCGTGAGGGTTTTTAAAGGTGTGTTTTTTCAACAGCAAAGAAGCCAGCGTGTCACTCTGTAACAACTGCAATCTGTTCTCGCAACAAGGAAACCACAAAACTGAACACAACATCCTATATCTGAATATATACACTTATTCTGAAGTATGATCAGCCCATCCATATTATGTCAATCCAATCTGCACGGTGTTACATCAGTCTCCTCTACAGACAACCTGCACAAAGGAGGACCACCCTCATTTTCTCTATAAGTTACAGATAGAGTTTCAACAACCCCACAGCTATGAGCAGGGATCTCGAAAATGCTCTCTGGAGCGTCCTGTCAGGAGTCACTGCTCTTCCGACACCCCTTGTGCACTTCCACTGGGCCAGGAGACCCCACCAGCTTGACCAAAAGGCATGGAGCCAGGCTCTGCTGAAGTGCTCACCTGGCTTCTTTCTTCCTAAGAGAAAGCTCCTTTTCTAGCCAGATTTGCAATATCTTCTTTTTCTCTCTTTAAACACTGATAAAATGAGAGATGTTGAAGTCGCAACTTGGTTTATATTACATTTTTTGCAGGGATAGGTTTGAGCATGTTACTGTAACAAATACAAGAGTGAAATTGGAAGAGATGGAGATTTGAGCTAACACAATTAAAACTTCTTCTTAAAAACAATCCACAGGTATCCAGTGCCAAACACAATCTGGAGTCATCAACTAGCATGGACATGAATTAACCTAATAGCTTCTCAAAAAAATACAGTCCTAAAAAAAAATTCTCCTATTAAAGTAATTAAGTGTTATCAGAATCACACAGCCATAATTAAGCATGGTTTATAATTAAAACAGCATGTGTCCTAGACAGAGAGCTCAGCAACAAAGAGAGCGTAACCGTGATAGTCAATGCCAAAACACACGCCAAGTACCAAAAATCAGGAAAGCAGCCGAGTTTGTGGCGTGCTGCAGATGCTCTGCTCCCCTGGCTCAGCCAGCAGCACCTCTGATGGGTGGGAGCACCCTCACGGGTCCTCTGGCTTTTCCAGGCACGGCCAAAGCTCAGGCAGAAACCTTGGGAACCAAGTATGAGACCCCAAGTGCAAGGCCCAGAAAACCGTGGTGGTGCCTGCCGAGCCAGCAGGAACCTGAGCTCCAACAAGCCTTGTCCTACCTGGCAGCGGCTGAAGATATCGGCCAGGGACACTTGAACGTTGAAGTGCTTCAGAACCTGCAGGGCCTGTTCTTTTGCCTTTTCTGAGCAGTTCACTGAGAAACACCTTCCTTCTGCTACCTGGGATTGGAGCTTCAAAAGACAAGCGGTAAAAGACAATAAATGAGGCACTCCATGCACCATGATACGTGGGGTTTTTCCTAATATGCCTGGTTTGGTTTTAATTACAAATAATATTTGGATTTAGTGGTTACAGTCTAAATTTTGATCTAACAAGCACAATTGTCAGTGTAACACTCAGCCACTACTGCAGTAGCTCTGAGACTACTGAAGCACCAAAGCATTTTATATATATATATATATATATATATATATATGAATATATGAAATATGATTGCCCAAGTCCCCTTCAGCTTATGGGTTGGTGGTGTGGTACTGACAGGGGTAGCAAGAGGAAACCGAATTTAATCACAGCATTCACACGAGAACTGGCCAGATCACACACTGCACGCAAAAGCATGATGATGGAGACGATGTCTGATGACGGTTTTCCCATTTCAGCCCTTCTAGTGTATACACCACTTCACCTGGAGCTCACTATGGCCAAGGAATTTCAAGTGGCTGACATGGACAGTCCCTCAATGTTTGTTCCACATTTAGCAGAGGAATCTGTACCTGGGAACAAGCACTGGGACGTTCTCGACACATATTTAGGAACACGATGGGTGCTCACAGAGAGGTGGGATCAGCTACATGGAAGAGAAGGCTCTGAGCAGAGTCCCTGCGTGGGGCACACAGGACAAAGGAACAGAGGGAACCAGACATATTCCAGGACAGTATTGAACACTGGGAAGCAGTGCTTTTCCTTTTGCAGTTCCTACACAGCACTTTGAAGTTCAAGGTTTGCTGAATAAGGTTGTGCTGGATGCTGAATTACCCGTTACATCAACTGCAGTCTGGGTGAGGAACCTGCAGCGTGGCATGGCTGCTCTGGCCTCACCGTGTCACCATGGGGGGAGCGCTCCTCAGCATGCAGCCAGGATGAAGGAAATCAGGCAACCCACATTCTTTCAATGCTCCAACTAGCTACTTGGGTTGTCGGAAGTTTTTATATTCAGTTTGTACCAAAGAAGTCCTGCCCCTGGCTCATGTGTGTAATCCAGAACAGTTTCACTCTCCCAAATGAGCTTTGGGGCAGTAACAGAGCCCAAAGTCCTGCTGCAGGCACTGTAACATTGCATCCACTGGCTCCACGGGTTCGTTACATCCCCACCAACACTCCGTTTTGAAGTGTGTCTCATGAAGGGCTCTGAACACCTGGTGCTGAGGGTAAGGTTGGGTTTTGCTTTGGTTTTTCTGCGTATCTATAGGTACACAAAATCTCCACAGCTTCCAGCAGGACCCATGCTTGATGGCTCCCGTTCTCTGCCTTCCAAGCCTGAAGGAACATCTTTAAGTGTCGAAGCTATGTCAGTGTGGAGCCAGTCAGTAAACAAGAATCTTTGTGATTAAAAGCATGGGAATTGAGCTGCCTTTCACCTGCCAGTGAGGCCAAACAGAATTCTGGATTGCTTGGCTTGATTTCCACCCCTGCCCCCGAAGGAGAGCAGTTGCTCTCCCCACCAATATGCACTGAGCACAAAACAAACCTCACCCTGAGCTTTGGTCATTCAGAACAGCAAACCTCTCAAGACCTCTAATGTAGTTTTTAGTGCAGAAAACATGAAAAAGCCAAGCCAGCTGTTGTATTCACATCTGACTTTTCCTCTTCCCTACGCTGCACATCCCAGCCCATGCAATGATACAATGCCAGAAAAATGCCAGAAGCTCTGAACACTTACAGTCTGATATGGGAGTCCAGAGGTTAAAATGACTCTTCCTTCCTGTCGGGCAATCTGGAAAAAACAGTAAAAATCATAATGAACATGGGCTGAAGTTACACTGGATTCAAGCTTTCAGTCAAAGCAGAGACCATGAACTGGCGATATTGAGTCTTTCCAGTGTCGACACGCACTGGGCCAAGAATATCTGGGTCTGGTTCAACAGCAGCTCAAGGTACCGCTTGCTCACTGAACGTCCCCTCCCTGCCAACACCCGCCTTGCCTCGCATGTGCTGGAACAAGCTACTCCTGCATCTGCACTGCAGATGGCCCAGGGAACCAATCCACCTTGAAATAACCCTATCAAAATCCTTTCTATCTTCTTTTTTTTTTTTTTTTTTCTTAACCCAGACAATTTCTGTTTCCCCAGTCTGGTTCACAAAGCAGCAAGCATTTCTGTTTGCACAGCAATGCCCAGGGGAGAAAGGAAAAAAATAACCTAAGCAGGTAATTCCAGCAAAAAACCATACCATGAAATGTGTCTGCAGTGTCCATAGACATTAACAGAACGATGCTCGCTCTGCTCTTTAAAGATAAGACGGTGTTTCTCTCCCAGGAGCCCAAGAGCAGACACACAGAAATTATGCACCTTTCCAGGCTGCAAAGAACGTCTCCTTTAGAGTTCATCACCTCCTCACTTGCAGTGCTTTTATCAGAGGTCCTGTCCTTCAAGGGAAAGGTCTGCGCTGCGTTATCAGGGGACTCGTTACCCGCACTTCTGACCTTCGCAATAGCGTAAGAGACGCTTTCAAATGGTTTGGTGCCAAAAGGAGAAACTAAATCTGGAACCGCAATTCTTCACAACGATGAAAGTGTGACTGATCTTCATACGATTGAGTGACATCGCTCTCTCCCAGCACTTCACCCCCTCCTGCAGGAGGGAAAGAGTTTCATGGTCGTAGCAATGGGAAGATTCCCATGTGAACCAGCGCTTCAGCTCTGCTGGTGCTGACAAGAGATTGGCACTTTGAGGTAGGCATGAGGATTTTTTCTCTTCTCTGGCTTGGATTCTCTTGGAAGCCCTTGTATTTTCCACTGTTTCCAGATGTGTGTCACAGAGGTCTCTCTCTTCTGGATCAGAGTTTCAGAAGCTCTCTCTGGATCACTCTTTAGCCCTGGCAGGAGGACACATTTGGGATCAGAGTCCTCCTGTACTTCCCAGACAGTATGACACCACCCAGCATAGCCAGGGAACTCAAAAAGAAACAACAAACCAAAACCAAGAGTTTTAAACTCTGGCTTGGATACCTATTCTCTTGAGACCCAATGGACCTAAGGCTCTGAAGACACAAACTCCCCATCCAATCAAGCAAGCAACCCTTTTTTCCCTATCTTGACCTTTCAGGTAGCTGCTTCCCGCCCCTTTTTTTTTTTTTTTTTTTTTTTTTTTTTTTTTTTTTTTTGTGAAGTCACTCTTTGGCTGCCAGTTCTGTACTGAGAAAGCGACTGGCAGCAACTTCTAAAGCATCTTCCTACAGGCAAAATTTCCGGATTTCTTCCAAAATCAACCCTCTCTCTCAATAAAGGAAAAAACCTCCAAGAACAGGAACCCGCAAGCGGCAGCAGAGACACCCTGTGCTGCACATCATCCTGCTACTCGCCGTTTGGGTCACTGAGCAGCCCCCATGGGAAACCCGGCCGGAGAGCACATCGGCCAGAGGAGCCCAGTAAGGCAACGGCAAAAGTTCACCACAGTGATTTGCCGACAAGGGAAAAGAGGTGTGAAATTCTTTCAAGACCCATGTGTGCTGCCGGGTAAGTCTGAGGATTTCACAGCTGGAACACTCCATTCTGACTTCCTGCATCCAGGGTTAATTAGTTCAAGCTTGATAAATCCCCTTATCTAAATGGCTCTGCAGAGACAGGCAAAGAACATCAAATAAAAAGGAGAAAAGCAGTAACTCTTCCAGCATGTTTTTCCACCTCTGGAACAAGGACTGGGAGAAACACGCAGCGCCAGGAAAGCCATGTGATAGCACACATCTGACTGAAACCACCGAGGATACATACTGGAGAAAAGGGCACAACTGCTGCTTTTTGTCTGGAAGAACTCATGGAAGGCAGCGCTGGGACCAGGCAGGAGACGTGTGCTCGGAGATGCAAATAAAAGGAAAAGAACGCCGAGAGCAGCGTGCTGGGGTGGGTGTCAGAGACCTGTGCTCCATCCCAAGCGCTGCAGAGAGGGCACTGGCCTCAGTTTCACAATCTATTAAAAAGATAACATGAACTTCCTCTGGAAAAGGCTTAGACCTTCTGGATAGAAAGTGCTCCCTAATAACTCAGTATTATTATTTAGCCCTTAACGTGCCCGTCTGTTCGGCCAAGTGTCATCCTGCAAAGATGAGTGAACTCAGATGAATTACTGCAAGAGACCTGGAAGGGCAATGACGGAGGAGCGAGGGCAGACACAGCCCCTGTGTTTCAAAGCCAGCACCAGCTGCAGAATGATTTGTGACAACGTAAAGCATCCTGAACTAAGAACAAACAAGGTTTCCAAAAACAGCAGCACAAGGTTTCCAAAAACAGCAGCACAAGGCTTTAGCTTTGTACTTTAAAAGTTGCCTAAGGCCATGCATGACAAGCCTTGGGCAATGCTACACCTCCTTGAAGAGGCAAACTGCAGTGCTCCCTCTGGAAGGCAGTGGTCCAGGCAAAGCCCTGAGCCCCCTGCAGCTGCAGAGGAGAAGTCGTGATCCTGAGCCAAGGCCAGCAAGGTCCCAGTCAGACAGAAAGGGAAGGGACAGAAAGCATCTGCTCCAGGATGTGTGCTGGAAAAGCACCCAGACAAGGAGCTTCTAGAGAAGTTGATCACAAGCCTCAATCCAACCCTGAAGCCCCTACCTGCTATCTCAGGCTCTCTTAAAGCAGGCAGTAATCCAAGAGCTTGACAGCTCTGAACACACTCAGTCCTGCAGCGCTCTTGTTGTGCTGCTGGTATTTCAACCCCAGACATCTCTTCAGCATTCCTGAAAACCATAAATTGCACAGAATTACAGTATGATTTCGTAAAGTGGCCTTAAGTACCAGACCAAAACCATCCACCCAATTTTGTTTCTTAATGTAGACCCCTTTGTATCAAGGTGTCCAATGAAAGACATTCTCCTCCTGCTGACTAAATATCAAAAGCGAAGTCTTGATCTTAAAGGCAGAAGAGTTCTTCATCTGTCCTCTGTGGATTTACTCCACAGACCAGTGGGGAGGTAAAAAGACTAGCAAACTTGAAGACTGTGGTTTACATCAGAAATATGGAAAAAGAGATCCAAAGCTGAGATGAGATCAGAGATTAGATTCCCCCATTACATGAAGCTCTGCTCACTGCAGTAGTAGAAGTCCTCTTTGTGTCCCATGGCCCCAAACCAGTCCAGCGCAATTTAGATCCAGGTGCACATTGCTCTGACTGGCTCCTGAGATCCATCCAAGCCTGGCCCTCCTCTCTGACTCGCTCACCTGGAGGTTTGGGGAAGTAGGTGTAACCTTCCAAGGAACATTCTACACCATAGGAGCTGCAGGAAGCCAGTTCTACCAGCCTTCTGGTTATTATCACACTTCAAAAGGTACCAAGTTTGCCTTCATCTGCAAATTATTCTTAGAGATGAGGATTATTTTGAAGACCAAGAGCACAGTCCATTTTATTTAAGAAAATAAAACAAACCAACCCACAACTCAACTGAAGGGGCTTTGAGATTCCACCAAGTCTCTTCTTAGAAATTAGTGACCAAAGAAACTACCAACATTGTCTTACAAGCTTCTGCTCCACTCCTGAAGTTCAACATCGTAAGATCTACTGTAGTCACCTCAGGCTGGTGGGGGATCCTTTAAGGTTAGTAAAAGAAGCATCCAGTATTCTACCTGATTCTGCAAAATGTCAGAGAAAAAAGAAACACTCATTGAAACTTTCCCACCTCCTTCCAATTATCCACCTAGAAGGCCCAAAAGACAGGTTTAAGATTCTCTGCAAAGAGAAGTTTGCAAGAAGATAAGCTGGAAGACCTGGCTAGAAACACAACAGGCATAGGACGTGATTCAAATAAAAAAAAAATGTGCAACATGTTATTTCAAATTAATAATTTTTTTTTTATTTGAATCACGTCCTATGCCTGTTGTGTTTCTAGCACAGGGTGGGTTACTCCAGTAACAGCAGCTGCACACACAGAAGGATGCTGATGAGAGAGACTGAATCTCTGTGCTCTTTACCAGATGGAGTCATTCTTTATTCTGGGATGGAGTCAGAAACCCCCGGTGATCCCTACAGTCCTTCTCCAGAGAGGCGTCCCCGTTCTGCCAGACGGTGGGCAGAGCCCTCCAGAAGGGCCTCCTCCCCTTGGAGAGGGACCGGAGCACTGCTGCCGGGCAGGGACATGGCAGGGACAGCACATGGTGAGTCCCCTGGCTCTCGATGCACAGGTTGCTGCCATCGGGCAAAGGAGCTCGTCCAGCACATCTGGTGCGAATCCCAGTCCCCAGCTGCAAACCTGCTTTGCCAAACACCTGTGGGCATCGCGCCCCAGTAGCTTGGCTACAAACCCAACACGGTGACAATGTCACTGCCACCCCCTCGAATGAGACTTGGAAAATGACACAGCACCTGTGTTTGGACACAAAGCTGCTCTTCCCAGAGAGGCTCATGAACAGAGGGTAAAACAGTTTTATAAGGGTGGACTGTGAGCTCTTTCCTTTCAACACGAGGGCAGACTTAACCAGAGAAATTTTCAGTACAAATTCCTACTGTTTTTCCATTTTTAAAGATCTTCTGTGTCTGCACTTACAGCAGATCACTTTTATTCAGTTACCTCTCCAGTCAGCTCCTAATTAAATGGCACCAGTATGTTCCCAGAATGCAAACTGGTGCCATCTCACAGCAGCTAAGTGCGGGCAAACAGGGACTGCACAGGCTCGTGGGGTCAGAGGTCCTGCTCTCACGGACCCACAGACCTGAGACTGCAGATTTGGCATGATAAACGTGTCATGACAGATGTTGTCCAAGATAAAACATTTTGCCAATAAGAGCAGCACATCACGGAGCAGTACCCAGGACACAAACTTCAAGTTTAGTCTGGGAATGGCGTTTTTCAAACCAATTACTGCCACACGCATTAGTCTAAAAGAAAAAACAAAAGCAATCCTTAGCCACCCAAGCACAGCCTACAAAGCTCTCAGGCTTTTAAGTTTGATCTCAAATAACAGAGGGTGAAGGACAAGACCCACCAGCCTACCAATACCTGAAGTCACTTTAACAAGCAACAAGAATAACACTAAGGAGCAAATGCCCAGTGATTCAGGAGTTCTCAGCACACGGAGATGTGTAATATGGTAAATTTTGCTGATAAATCATTTTACTGAAATGACTTTAATGAAGAACAAACACTAACTCTTAGGTGTTCCTGGAGACACTAATTTGAGACCTTGTTGGGACAACTCCCAAACTCTCTGCCTTATATTCAGTGACAGCTGACACCAGGATCCAAACCTTCCTCCTGGCCTTCGCAATAACATTTACAAGGTTTGGGGCGTAGAGTGGTCAATACCCAATTTTTCTTAAATCAGGACTAGCCAGACGTAAAGTGGGGTGGGAGGAGTCTATATTTATCTTTGGTTATCCGAGCACAGATCAAAGGCTCTGCAATACAGTAACAGTCCAAGGGCTTTTGATAGTGAAAGGATGTTTGTCCGGTCACCATAGAGAAAGCAATGTCAAACATCCTGTCTGTAGCATGATAAGGTATCGGGATGAAAAGCGGAGACAGGGCTCTGAGGGGAGGCAGTGAGAAGGAGTTTGTTTAAATGACTTGTGCAAGTTTGGCAGAGGCGAGATATTAATTATTTCTGCAGAAGTTAGAGCCTGCCCAGGAGTCGGGCCAAGCAGACATCTGAAGGGGAAACATCCTGTGCACCAGGCCGGGTGATCAGCGCACGTTTGATAGCAGCTCACTGTGTGGGCTGGATATCTCCAGTTCTGGCCTCGGAGAAATATGTCTGAAATGAGGAAGTATGTGTGTCTCCTCTGAGAGGCAGGGGGTCAAAGCTGTTATGGGAGCCCACATCAATGTTCGTTGTCCCCACGCATGTCAGAGACTCTTCCTTTCCCAAACGTTTCACTGCAAGTTGTGGCTGATCACCTTTGAGTCACCTCACAAGAGGCAGCCAGCCAGGGCGGCATACGGTAAGTTACGATGGAAATTTTGCTTTTGTTATTGAACAGCATCTTTTGATTACGGTTCTGCTCAACTGACCCAGGCACAAGGTGGGCAAATACCTTCCCTGTAAGCTCCAAATGGAGTCTACTAGAAAAGAAATGAATTTGGGGTTCCTTTCTCTGATTTTTGTCTTGTTACCACCACCTCCCCACCAAAAACACTCGAGCCTGCAGGTCACATCATTAGGCTCTGCTTGTGTTCTTCCAATGACTTGAACATCCCAGCCCTCAGCAACACAAACACATGGAGACAAGTAAGGTTTGAGATCCTGGTGCTCTCTGCTCACCTCCCATCTCCTGGAAATGGAGAACCAAGCTCACACCCCACCGTAGGCACCAGATAAACCCAGATGCCAGGTGGCACGGCTTCCTAGGCCAGACCAGAGAACTGGGGCTCAGCACGGGCAGGGGCAGCCCCTGCCACCCCCCTGCCCGCTCGGTGCAAGGGATGAAGCAGCACAGGTACTCCCCAAGCAGCACGCCTTCTCCAAGGAGCGCAGGTGGGAGCCATCAACACACAGACAGACAGACCCTCCTGGGACTAACCTCAGCAGCTTTCCTGTGCTCATCCTCATTCTCCAGCATCCGGACATCCACCCCGAGGCAGCGGAGGTAGCGCCCCAGGCCTTGCAGCATGTTATCGCAGACCACACTGAACTCCTTCGGGGAGATGGGAGCGGGGGGACGCGGGGGCTCCTCGTCAGCTCCCCTGCATTGCTACGGAAAGGAGAGAGATCCGTAAGTGGCAGAACAGAAAGCTGATTTCCAGCACATTTGTGTTTTGCCTCTCCGCATTCACCCGCCACGACAAACCCAACTGTCCCCTGTCACCTGTGTCACAGTTTCCCCCACGCTCTGCAGCACCTCTACTGCTTCCCTCATGTCTTTCTACGTGGCCCACCTCCCTCTAGGACAGGAGGCAGCCAATTCTTCATTAGCCATTCACCCTCTGGCCAGCTGGCCACCCGACCTGGGGACCTGCAGCCTTTCCCTGGAGAAATGCCAACCTGGCCTTCTGCGCTCTACAGACATTTATCTTCATGCAGTCACTGCTATTCCCCTCCTGAATTACATACGATTGATATATACAGGCCAAAGTTCTGAATTGGGAAGGGGATCTGACAGAGAGAGGGAGAAACAGGTAGATGAAGCAAGCACATCAGCTTCGTTATCGTCGGAAGTTTTAAAATAGGCAGTGCCTGAATTCTGTTTATTTTATTTCAAATGTCTGCTGCTGGGGGAGTTCCTGCAGTTGGAGACTTTGTTGTTGGGAGGCTCCCAGAAGTACAATAGCTAAATTCATGGAGAAGGGAAGTTATTAAGGAACCTCCAATGTTCAGCTTTTCCTCCAGGAACTTGCACCAGGTGGGATGAGTGAAGGATACGGGCACCACCTCTGCAGGGGGAAGCTGCCTCTGGAACCAGTGTTCCTGCAGCTTTGCAAGGAGCTCTGCAGGGCTGACCCTGGGCACACCACGCAGAGCACAGGAACACGCCGGGCAGACACACCTGGACTGACAGAGGGCACGCTGTGCAGATACACCCAGGCTGACCATGGGCACGCTGTGCAGATACACGCACACTGACCAGGGACACGCCGTGCAGGTACACCCGGACCGACTGAGGGCAAACCGTGCAGATACACTTGGACTGACTCGGGACACCCTGGGCAGATACAGCTGGACTGACCGAGGGACCGGGCTCAGCTTTGAGCTCAGTCTCTGTGACGTCGCACCTCGCCAGAGCTGGTACATGCACTCAAAGCCTGGTGGCACTGGGCAGACTGGACTGTCACCGGCTCCCAGAAGGACCTTGGTGGATGCAGCAGGGACATCAGAGTGCTGCAATAAGGGGTCAAGCTGAGCCTTCGGTGCTGAGGGAGTTGGAAGACGCTAACCCTGTGCTGCTGCTGCTCAAACAGATGTAGAGGAGCAGCAGCTGGCCCTTAGCTAGTGTTTATTCAATGGCCAGCAATGTCATACGTAGCTTTTTTCTCACGTTTCATGCCAGCAGAGAGCAAAACGCTTATAAAGGAGAATAGTGTCATTAGCCCCACTTCAGACAGCGGACCAGGAAACGCTGGGAAAGAGCTTGGAGTCATGCAGGATGCAGAGTCAGAAGAAGTCTGCTTTTTTAATTCCCAGTCCAGGTTTTACCAATTACCTCTCGGTTAATGAATCTGACTGTACAAAGATGACCCGTGAGTTCACAAGGTAATTCAAGCCTGAAGTACTTACTTTTCCTCTCTCTGCAGCAGCCAGTGTGATCTGCTGTAACACACAATATTCCCAGGCCCGCAGAGTGCTGAGGAAACGACCGAGCAGCTTTGTGTTCTGCTGCCTGGAGAAGACTAACGGGAAACTCTCCACTTACATACACTTGATAAGGCGGATCCTCAAAAGATGGCTATAATCAAGAGCATCTCAGTCCAACCATGGAAGGAAGTATTGACTTCAGGAGCCAAATGCACATTTGGGACTGCTCAGAAGGATACAGCCATAGTGTATCCACACAGCCAAGTTGCCAAGCCACTTTCCATAATATTTGAGAAGTCATGGCAGTCTGGTGAAGTTCCCACTGACTGGAAAAGGGGAAACATAACCCCCATTTTCAAAAAGGGAAAAAAAGAAGACCTGGGTCAGTCGGTCAGTCTCACCTCCGTGCCCAGGATGATCATGGAGCAGATCCTCCTGGAACCTCTGCTAAGGCACATGGAAAATAAGGAGGGGATTGGTGACAGCCAACATAGCTTAACCAAGGGCAAGCCATGCCTGACAAATCTGATGGCCTTCCACAACACTGCTACAGCATTGGTAGATGAGGGGAGAGAAACAGATGTTATTTATGGACTTAGGCATAGTGTTTGACACTGTCCCACATGGCTTTCTGGTCTCTAAACTGGAGAGACATGGATTTGATGGATGGACCACTCAGTGGATCAGGAACTGACTGGATGGACACACTCAAAGGGTTGTGGCCAACAGCTCAATGTCCAAGTGGAAACCAGTGTGAGTGGCATTCCTCAGGGGTCAGTACTGGGACCAGTGGTGTTCAACATCTTTGTTGGAGACATGGACAGTGGGATAGAGTGCTCCCTCAGCAAGTCTGCCAACAAGTCAACACGTTGGAAGGAAGGGATGCCATAAACAGGGACCTGGACAGGCTGGAGAGGCGGGCCCGTGCACACCTCATGAAGTTCAACTAGGCCAAGTGCAAGGTCCTGCACCTGGGTCAGGGCAATCCCAAGCACAACTCCAGGCTGGGCAGGGAATGGATTGAGAGCAGCCCTGAGGAGAAGGACTTGGGGGTCGTGGTGGATGAGAATCTCAACATGAGCCAGCAAAGTGTGCTAGCAATCCAGAAAGCCTTCCACATCCCAGGCTGCATCAAAAGAAGTGTGGCCAGCAGAGCAAGGGAGGTGATTCTGCCCCTCTGCTCTGCTATGGTGAGACCCCAACTCACAGCACTGTGTCCAGCTCTGGAGTCCTCAGCACATGAAGGACATGGAGCTGTTGGAGCGGGGCCAGAGGAGGCCACGAAAAAGATCAGGGGGCTGGAGCCCCTCTGCTGTGAGGACAGGCTGAGAGAGGTGGGGGGGTTCAGCCTGGAGAAAAGAAAGCTCTGGGGAGATCTTAGAGCCCCTTCCAGTCCCACAAGGCAATCCAGGAAAGCTGGGGAGGGACTCTTGATCAGGGAGTGGAGTGACAGGATGAAGGGGAAAGGTTTAAAACTGAAAGAGGGGAGATCGAGATGAGATCTCAGAAAGGAATTCTTTGGTGTGAGGGTGGTGAGACCCTGGCCCAGGTTGCCCAGAGAAGCTGTGGCTGCCCCATCCCTGGAGGGG
>JAOQGH010000007.1:11967940-11979886 GCA_025769975.1 Gallinago jamesoni | reverse complement strand
CAAGGGCAGGTTGGAGGGGGCTTGGAGCAACCTGGTGTGGTGGGAGGTGTCCCTGCCCAGGGCAGGGGGTGGCACTGTGGGGGTTTTCAGGTCCCTTCCAACCCAAACCAGTCTGTGATTCTATGATAATGAGTCTTCTCATTTAATAAAAAGACCTTGTTTTTCTGCTAATGTTTTCAAAGATGCAGAAAAAAAAAATGGCTGGTTGCATCTTAAAAGTCTATTACTGAGAGAAAGGGACAGTCACTAGTCACAAGGGACAGTCACATTACAAGATATTTTAGCAGAGACACACAGCTCCGAGTTATGGCCAGACGGCTTTACCACAGCACATGTTGCAGGGGAGGCCATGGAGAAGGTGGTGGTGGCAGGGAGACAGAGACACGCTGTCAGCAGAAGGACTTTTTTGATTGATTGCTTTTAACCTTGCACACTTCTCTGGACACTATAAAGGAGGAATTCCCAATGTGAAACCAAAGTGTAGAAGCTCAGTCAAAAGCAAAAGTGAGGAAGTCAGGGTTCTGAAGCCTCATTGATGCAACATCTAGGGCCCAGAATTCAAACCCGCACCACTGAGGAAATGTGGAAGGAGCATTTCTACCAGTGAGGTGAGCTGGGTTCTGCCCACAGATCTGTACCAACGTCTTGTGAAGACAAAGGAACCTAAAATTTCAGGGAAAGCTGAAGCAAGGTACATAAAGGAGAAAGCACATCTTACCAGTAAAGGGGTGAGGCAAGGAAGATGTTTCTGCAATAGTCCTGAGAACAGGCTGCAAACAGGCATGCCATGCATAGCTAATGGTATGACTGAGAGACAAGGCAACGTATGATTTGCAGGGGTCTTGAGCAATATGCAGCTCTTTGAAGATGTTTACAAACCTGTCCGGAAGGTGATGGTACTTCTTGTTTATTCAGCTGCTTCTTTGGCCTGGGTTTTACGCTTGGTTTTCCCACCAGGCTCTCAGTCAGGTCTGAGCTCAGACCAAAGCTTGCTGGATCCTTACAGAGTTTCTCATAAATCTCCAGCAAACAGTACGCATCTGAAGCTGAAAAAAATGGAATGAGAGCCTCAGCTGGTTTCATTCGAAAGTAAAACCGAGGCTTTCCTGATGGACGGAAGAGCCCTCACCTTTCTAAGTGCCACTGAACGCAAACAACCTGGGAAGCTCCAGCTCACTAACGTCCTCCCCTGCTCTCGTGCTGCTTCAGTGAGCACCACAACCCCGCACACCATCAAACAAGTCACAGCAGAGGAGCTCAAAAAGCGACTGGCCCTCTGCTGTCTCTGACTAACGTCATGCAAATGGTAGTGTGCCTGTTCAAACCACCACAGATGATAGCTTCAGCCAACCCATTTTACACTCCATTGTTACTGAGCAGCGGCTTGCCCACGGTTTATTACTGTATCTCAGCTATGGGAAGGTAACTTCCCCATTAGATGTAGTATCTTAAAATGTAATAACTGAGTTGTTTGCAATCACCTGCCCACACACTCTGCTGCGCGGCTTCTGTTCCTTGCAACGGGAACTGTTTAAGTCTCCGAGCCAGTTTTACAAGTCCTAGTGATTAACTTTTGTGGGAACTGTGTCAGCTTCAAGGATAGCTGAATTTAACAAAGGGCTGGTCCGCTTCAGTAAACTGTCCTTTGATGCCCCAGGAAAAGAATTAGAGCCAGACTTCTGACTCTGGGGTAATCAGCAATAGGCTCCTCTGGTCCCTCCACAGTACCAATTCTGTGCCACAGTCTCTGATGCCGTGTCTACCCATTCCTAACTCTGCTCTAACAAGTGCTTCGCTATGACAAATGAAGACAGCGCTTGTTTCCCAGAAAGGCTGTGAAAAGAGGCAGAAGGAAGTGGACTTTCTTCCCTTCAGTTACTGAAAGGAGTTTCCACTGAGGTGATGTTTCATCAGACAAAATCTGCAAAGCACAGGAATTCTTTCATAAGGGAAATAATGAATCACTGGACAGTTTAAACTTCAGCCACTAAAGCCATGTCTGCAGAAGGGCAAACATGACACATGCTAGCTTCTCTGAACAGGAACTAATCTTAAAAAACCATTTTCTTTGTTTGCTACTTAACAATTTTCATGGTAACAGACAAACACAACCTGCAAGGGGCAGTCTGCAGCACCTCGCCACAGACCAGACCTGCATAGAGGATCTGTTCCTCCCGGAGAGGCCGCTTCTCCCAGTTAGAGAGCTGCTCGGTTTTATCCAGAGGTTTCCCCAGCACATGCTGCACCAAGAGGCTGAGTCCTTTCTCTGGCTGCCTAAACCCTCTGTCCTTGCAGCTCTCCTCCGGTGACAGGACATCGACCTTCCGGCCACACTTCTTCCAGTCAACGGAGCTCTTCTGCAGCTGATGGAAACAAAAAGAGGTAAAACACATAGTTATAAAAGAACTTCTACACCACCTCCTATTCCAATGGGTGGAGCCATACAGCAACCCTATCACTTTTATCTCTTGCCTGGCATATTGAAATCCCGTTGTCTCAGACAAGGGCTGGGATGGCATTAGATATATATGGCGTCTGGTTATTTGTTTAACAAACACACTTGCTGGAAAGAAATCTGTTTCGTAGGCAGGGAAAGAAAAAAGTGCATTATCGTACAGCATTGCACGAGAGCGATGGGGTTGTGACTGGCTTTGCCTGTTTGCAGGGTGCTCAGCCATGAGGCTGTTGGACACCAGCTCAGAAGAGCATCAGGTAGTTCAGCACCTCTCTCCTGGTTCCAGTGAGAAAAGGTGCTCCTGTCACACAGTGGGGAGCAGCCTTTCTGCAGTTGCCATTTCTCAGGTTAAACTGAGGCAACAGCTGTTGGCAGGCACTTCAGACTCTGCAGCACCTCCCAGGTTAGGTTATCATCAGTCCCAAAGATCTGGGTTCACCCCAACCCACAGCCTGAAACACACTCTGCAAATTTCACCCATTAAAATGGTTGTCCTTAACATTTCTGCCAACTGCTGGAAACTGCTGTGTGCTCACCCAGAGATGGATGTACTTCAGCTGAACAGAAACTCCTGTGCTGAACCCACCAGCAGCCCTCCTGAAACATTACCAGTTCTCTACAAACCATTAACTCCATAATACCTGGTCCAATACTGCATGATCTTGGACTATCAGAGTGTCTACAAGAATTTAAAAGTCAAGTATGACTTGTGCTCAGAAAGACCATCCCAGCTGAAGGAAGCTACATCTCTATTTCAACTGCTTTTTCACAGCTTTTATAAAGGCTATGAAAATATTATCAGTATACCAAGCTCTAACTTTTCAGTTGATGAAAACTAAATGCTTCTCCCATTATGTTATCCTTGAAACCACAAGTGGAAAAGATTTATTAGCTCATTTAGCTCTTTCCTGGCCAATACAGGATATAAAAGACAATGCTGTGAAGTCATGGCAGTTATCTCCGAGCACACACAGGAGACACAATTTTCTGTATCTTCATGTGTCCACGCTTACTTGTTTGTCTACTTTGAGAAGGTCCACCACACCTCGCGCTTGCTTATCCGTGTCTTTCAAAGCAGCGCATGTGGATGCAAGGCTGCTAAGGTCTCCAGCCATCCCATAACCTGGAGGAAAAAGAGGCCCAGATCACACAGGTAGGAAAACTCAAATCATGGCTAATGCATTGCAGCTTTTTCTAGTTCAGAGTCAAGATGCTGACAATACGTGTATAAACATTGGTGGAAAGACTGTTCAGATAGGGAACGGGGCAGACTCCTGCTTCTCCTGTTCCTAGGAGGTACTCTTGCAAATCAAGACAGAGAAGACAAGGATGAAAAATGCTGAGTTTAAGCTCCATTTACTTATAGTCTGCTATGACAGTGAAAGGCAATTATGAAATTTGAACTCCAGGTTTAACATCTCCTGCCAAAAGCCTCCAAAGAGAATGTCAGTGCGGAGGGTACACCGGAGAGCTCTGCTGCCCAGCACAGTGGCTCTGGGACAGAGGCAGCAAACCCAGGAAGCTCTGCCTGACAGACTTTCCATGGCCAGTCAAAGCTGGGTGCAAGTTGGGGTCTGGTATGGAACCAAGACAATGCCAAGTCCGAGAAGGGAGGCTAAGTCAGAAAACTTGGGTCTGGCCTGAAATAGGGAGACATATCCATCATTCCCAGGTACACTCATCACTCTGCTTCCTGCCATGGCAGTATCTGAACACCCAGGGGTATACAAGGTGGTCCCATGTAAGTGCATTGAGAGAATGACAGCCCCACGAGGACCTAGGAATCACACAAAATAAAGACCCGAGGTGGGGAGAAGAGACGCACGTTACCTAGTTTAGTAATGGCTCCATCTGAGTAGAGCATCTGAATGAAATGGGGAAGCTTCTCCTTCTCACCCTCGGTCTCAGCTTGCTCCAGGAGCCGCGGCAAGTCAAGCAGGAACACCTCGTCCTTCAGAGCGAGCTGAAGGAGGGAGATCCGGGGCTTCCCCACTGTGCCAAAGGAGGGCTTCCACTCCATGTCAATGCCAACAACCTGCCCAGGCTGCAACACAGACGAAAGCCGCCTTCACTTAAGAGACTGTGCTTGAACGTAGCCTGGACAGTCCTGTCCAGAACACAAGCTCTTCCCTTCCATCTCTTTCTACCATCTCTTTCTACCACAGAGCCAAGTGACTTTCACACCCGAGTTCCCCCACAAGGACCCTTCCTTGCATGGCAATTACCAATCAGACAAGCCTAAGGGAAGCTGCTGTCCTTGACTTGGGGAGAGAGATGTTTGATGGCAGGGACCCACACGCAGCCCCACGTAACAGCCCACTCTGAAGCCTCTGTTCCTTGACCCTGCAAAGTAAATACCAGAGTAACACTCACCTGCAGCACCTTTTCCCAGCACGGCAGCGTCTCTTCCCACGTCTGCAGGAAGTGAATATTTGCCCGTGGAATAGGAAGCTGGTAATAATCCTTCTTACTCTCTTCATAATTTTCTGCCTTTACAGCCTCTTCTACTCTGCATAGAACCAGACACAGCAGCTTTGAGCTAGGAAATGTGAGGAAATCCTGGGCTGGAGGAACATCAGGGATTCTTAAGCCCCTCATTACACCTTGGCCCTCTATTTCCCACTGCCACTCAGCTGTTTCTCTCATCCTCTCCTTCCTCACCTTCCCTGTATCTCAGGCTCTTTCATCTTGAGTCACCTTCTCTTTGTACTCCTGTCACAAAAATGGCACCACATCCAAGACCTCACCACGCACACACTCTGTGCCCACTGTGGAGAACACCAAACCAAACTACTTGCCCAAGGCCCAGGACTCAGCTCCCTTTCCCAGAACTGATATAACTAGGATTACAAAGTTGGGCAGCTCTTTCCACATTCAGAGATAACACATTTTTATATTTACTGCTTTTTGCCCTTGAGGTTACCGTGGAAGTCCGCTAGCTCCCACGGTGTAACACCTGAGAAGAGTCAGCTCGGACCAGCACTGAGCTCAAACAGGAGATTCCCGCTTCCCCACAGCAGAAACCAGCTCAGAAGGGGCTCCCAGCCTGCTCCACACCAAGATCGCTCCCAACTGGGAACAGGTGAACCTGCCCCATGGATCTACCCTGTGCTGGCTGGGAAGGCTCCAGGGCCCTCCCTGCTGCCATCCAGCTTCTTCTCCTCCATCCCCCTCCCTGTGCAATGTCCACAGAGGTTGCACAAGACCATTTGTCCTGCTTTGCACAGGGATGTCACGAGAAAAGTTCAGAAATAAAGTTTCAAAATCTTCCATATTTAAAGGGAAACAGCCAAACCCACAGACTGAGCGCCTTGCTGTGCTGCTCCCTCCATTTGGGTTTCAGACAGCACCACACACAGAAATTCTGTATCTGCGTATTAATCCCCTGGGAACGTTGGGAGATGCCTGCAGAAATGAGCTAACTGACTTCCTACAATGGGATCTTACACAGCACATTTTCTCTTCAAAAGGCAGCAGAGTCTCTCAAAATGGCCCTGTAACTGGAAGGTCAGCACAATGCTACTGTGCCTCAGCCAGATGATGCAATCAGAGGAAAGAAAGCAATAAAAAATATCAAGCTATTTTGGACACATCACAAATTTCTGAATAGTCTCTTTCCCACAGAGACTTGAAATGGTTTATTATTTGAGAAAATATTTACTAACCTTATGTTTAGGGGACTGTGTGACTAATTTTGTAGCATAGCAGCTTTCGCTGTACAAACACTCTTTTCCATGGGTTTGTGTGCACGGGGAAGTCAATATTTGTGTAAAATATTAAATGAAGGTGTGCAGTCTCAGGCCTCCAGGAATATTCTCACCTGCAGAGCTCAGGAGCCGCATGTGGTGTGAGCGGTGGCAGAGCTGATGTCATTTATATGCTGGTACCACCTTGTGTGAACACCCTCTCTGGGAACCTGCTGCTTTGTTAGCTGAATAAATACAGCAGACAGACTGTTTTATGAGGTTCCATGGCTCCACTCATTTTATAGCAGCTCCTGCAGCAGGTATCATGACTGGATGCATAACCTGAGGCACAAAGGGCTTTGCTCATCTGTCGCATTGGCTCATGAATGGCAGAGCCATCAGAATGACTCCTCTCCACCCATACACGAGAGCCTTCCTGCAGCAGAGATGTAGCAATGGGGTTTAGCTTCCTAGAGGCACAGAGTCTGTAAGTCACACTTCTGGAACCACCCCTTTGTGTTTTGAGGGATTACACCTCATGAAAAAACCTTCTGGCTCCCACCAGGCAGCTGGTGCAGCTTGAGGGAGGAGGAAGAGGGCAGTCTGTGTCATATTTCCTGAGGTTCCATGGAGCTTGAACATGAACCTGAGCAGATCTGCACCAGGAAGAAGATCAGACCCAAAAAGCTCAGCATGTGAGGTGTCCAAGGCCATCTGTGAGAACCTCCCAAAATCATCATCATTAAAAAATAAGAATACACCACATTCTCATTCATCTTCTCTATAATTCACATTAGTCCAATCTATGCTTCACAAATATGATATTTAGTTACAGAAGCTGGTTTTTCAGTAACACCTCTCCCAGGAGCTGGAAATTTGCTGTAATGTTGAAGAAAACATGCCTGATGATAAACCCGTTAGAGCAAGGAACCTCACTCAGTCTCAGCTTGGTCTTCTTAAAATCATAGAATCATAGAATGGTTGGCTTGGAAGGGACCTTAAAGATCATCGAGTTCCAACCCCCCTGCCCTGGGCAGGGACACCTCCCACCACACCAGGTTGCCCAGCCTGGCCTTAAACCCCTCCAGGGATGGGGCATCCATGACTGTCCTGGGCAACCTGTTCCAGTGCTTCACCATCCTCACTGTGAAGAATTTCTTTCTAGTATCTAATCTAAATCTCCCCTCTTCCAATTTAAAACCGTTGCCCCTTGTCCTGTCACTGCCCTTCCTGACACAGAGTTCCTCCCAAGCTCTCCTATAGGCTCCCTTCAGATATTGATAGGCTGCTATAAGGTCTCCCCGGAGCTTTCTCTTCTCCAGGCTGAACAACCCCAGCTCTCTCAGCCTGTCCTCATAGGGACCCATCTTCGTGGCCCTCCTCTGGAAAGCCTAGTGAGGGGTCAGAGGCAGCCAGGCAGCCAGAGACAGACCCTAACTGTGAACTGGAGTTCCTAATTCCGACATAACACACCAGGAGGAAAGTCCTGCACAAAGAACACACGGTAGAAGGAAGCACCAAATCACCTGCGTACATTGTGCAGGAACAGGAGAAGCCCTGGCCCACGGGAGGCAGCCGATGAGCACAGAGGTGGAGGCTCCTGCAGCAGCTGCTCCGAGAGGGGCCCTGTCCCTGCTCCCAGAGCACAGCGCCGAGAGCGGCCGACGGGCTCCCCGGGGAGCAGTGACCATCGGCTTTCTGCTGGCTTTTTTCCTCCCTGAACAGGCACCGTATGATGTCCTCAGCAGCTCCTCCTGGACATACGCTCCGTTTCAAATCACAGTCAGAGTTCCATCACGTACATGGAGAATTCAGCTCCACATCAGAAGTCGCTCCCTTGTCCTAGTGGCTTCAAGGGCTGCGTTTGCAGGGTGCTGGAGATGTGGGCTACCAGCCTGCAGAAAGCTGGACACAGCCACCTCTTGGGAGTGCTCAAGATTTGCCCTCAAACTCTCCTCTAATCTCCCCTGGCTTCCAGACTAGAAACACCAATCTCCATGCTAAAGAACCCAACATATTTCACCAGAGAGGACATCAGGAAAGCAGCACAAAGTCCAGCCAAGCACACCACCTTGGAGTAAGGTGACTGATGTGTACAGGAGTGGAAGATTCCTAAAAGACCCCAAAATTATCACTGCTTCCTCTTTTCTGTTTTAGACAAGAGCCTTGGCTCTACCTGGATACGTGCTATTGCTCCTTGAACGCCACCAAGGCTCTGAGCTCTGCTGCCCTCCAACCCCACAGCCCAGAACTCTCCCCCATCCACACTGAGCACTCAGGAGGAAGTCCTCTTCTGCACACAGAATCCGATTAGATGAATTCCTGCACATGAACAAGCAGAGAAAACGCTGGTTGAGGGCAGCAGACAGCAATCACTCCGAACCCGAGCACTGTGGCAGCCTGCAGCCTCACGAACACACGTGGGCACAGAGGCTACGGGGCTGGGTGGTGATGGGACAACCAGAGCTCACCCAGCCTGAGCTTCCCCATCTCCTGTCTTGGGTGAGACCACAACAGGACCCTCACGCAGTACCTGCAAGCTCTGTAGTTCCTCAAGACTTGCAGTACCCTGCGGATGTGCAGGCCTTTCTGCAGGAACAAAAATGGTTTAAAAAAGTGTGCCAAACATGGCTGTCTCTGAATAACGTGCTTAAACATCTCAAGGACAGAGTCTCTGAAGCGTGGCAGATATACCATCACTCACATGAGTACAAGAGTGAATTACTGGGGCTCAGCAAACCATTTGTATTGGGTCATTGTTTCAAGAACAGCCTTTTGTCCCCCATACAGCACAGCTGAGCAACTGCCTGGAATATTGCTCCATGAAGATGATGATCTGGGGCCATCTTCTCAAAGAGACAAAGCAGAGAACACCCAGAAGCAGAACTATAAGCCCCGGTACTCCTCCGGATCTAACTTGCTGTGGGGATCAGTTTAGGTGGCTATATGTGCCTTCCTAAATTTTGAGCCTCATTCCAACTTTGCACAGATTTGTCCACACACAGCACAGAACCTGGTCAACCCTCCTTCCTCCACCTTCCCCCTGCTCCTCCCACCCCAGCAGGTTCACAGAGATCCTTGGCTGGGGCTGTTTGCACAGTTCTGTGCACTTGAAATCAAGGAGTTGTAAGAACCCTTCTTCATATGAGGATTTTTCAGTTTTTTTCTTCGTACCTCAGCCTTCGTTTTAGATCATGCAATGGGATGAAGCTCCCATTGGAGGAGGAACCACAGGCTGATCTGCTGCACACAACACGGGGTCCCAAAGCAGAACGGGAATCACAGCACTGCGTTATTTGGATTGCATTAGAGAAAGAAAAGGGAAAAGAGGGGGCTAAAGGCTTCTTAAGCTCACTTGGCAAATTTGTGCCAGAGAGTCTGGTTTTATCCCAAATTCAAGTAATGTAACTCTTCTGGCATTTGACCCCAAATGTCAAAAATTCCCATTAATTCTGAAAGCTTTGGATGAGGCAAAAATTACAGATTGGGATGAAAAATAGCTTATGAGGTCTCAAAGGAGGAAGGAAATAAATACACTAAGAAAAATTTAAGCAACTTTACAATTATTTTCTTAACCGTAAGTGTCCTTAGAGGCATTAACCCAGATCAAAGGACAGTGGGGGAAGCAGAATGTAAAGAAAACTTTGATAGACATGTAATCGCATCAGTAAAATAGACGCATATTCAGATCCTACCCACATCGTTTCATTTGCCTTGCTGATCTGGCAAAGGAAGTCTTACGACCCCTCTGCAGCATGAAGCAGTATCTCACGCAGCTTCTGAGTATTCAGCAGTGAATGTAAAATGTACCTTTTGCAGGCATTTCCAGCCTTATGAAAAGCAAATGCAGCACGTACATGGCCAAGATGTGATCTGAGTAAATGGAGGAAGTTTTTGCCAAATTATCTCCCCAAGGAAGCATTATGGCAGATTATTGTAAGCAAATATGTAGTCCTTGTACGATAAGCAATCTACATGGAAAAGACATGAAACAGAGCATTTACCTCTCTTGGATCTGAAGCTTTTGAAGCTCATCAGCCACTCCATGAGGCAGCATCTCCTTGGGCATATTGTAGTGTTGTGCCCATCTTGCCGCTGTATTCAAATCACAGTAACTCATTAGCAACTGTATCAGGTGCTCTTGAAGCCATCGGTTCTCTCCAACTGTGCTCTGCAAGGGATCCAGGGGAAAGGAAGAACATCAGTCCATCAGTCCAATCCCCATCACGGGTGTTCCTACCTCCCCCTGGAGACAGCATCCTCTAGGGGGTCCTGGAGAAGGGTGGGAAGGAGCGAGAATCCCCCCACTGCAGAACGATTCCGTGCAAACCCAGCGAGTGCTGCATTTCTCTGCCAAGAGATGGAGAGCACGTGCTCTAACGGAGAGCTCATTGGGTGCTTGGGTACCCTTGGCATGTCCATGGCTGTTTGTCCAGGGAACACATGGATGTTTCTCAGCAGCACTGAGAAACAAGGGTAAAAAAATGCCATTTACAGCCTGGCTGATGACTAGCATATTATTTAGTCAGATCCTGATCATATAAAGTAAAATCAGAACGAGTAACTGACCAGGCAGTAAAGGTCTTTGGGCTCGTTAGGCAGGTAATTACAGAAGTAACAGTTTGAATTGTTTTAGTCCCATTTTTGTGCCTGTACAGAGCCCTGAGGTGATGCTGTGACTTGATGACCTGGGAGAGGAAATAGGATGGCTCAGTCTCTCCAGGTGAGACAGCAGCGTGGTGTCTCCTCCAGCTTTGGGGACATCTGCATGGGTAACCAGGATGGCCAGTCACACAGGGGCTACAGGTAGGACAGATCATTAGAGCTTTCCTGAGTGGCAGAATCTGGTGTTGGGTGTGAGGGAAAGGCCAGCTCATCAGCCTGCAGCCCATCTGCACACCCTACTGTGACCAGGGGTACCACCACATCCCTCCTCCAGCAGCACCAATGGCAGAGTGAGGTGACAGAGGTCCCCTGCAGCCAGCACAGATCAGCCAGTGCCATAGATGTGGTCGAGGGTGCGAGGGGTGTCACCCTGCATTGCAAACAGGCTGTATGAACTGGACTCCAAAAGTCCTCCTTTATCCCCACTGATCATAAGAGGAACCCGGATTGGTCACTCCAGCTGGAAGAACCAAGGTTGGGTGCAAGAAATTCCTCCCTTGGTGTATACCCAAGGCCTCTGTGGATGTGACAACAAGATTATCACTTCAGCCACGGGGATGAGCACAGCCACCTCGGGTGTCACCGAGGAGCTGGCGTTACCCACACCTGCAGATGGGAGGGCACTTCAGGGCGCTCCCTGTTCTCAGCCATTTTCAGGCAGAAGGAACACGTGTCCATGCCCCGTCACACTGCAGAGCCCAGGGGCCAGCACGCTGCAACATGGCACGAGGGAGTGGCATTGGCAAGGGCAGGGCAGACAAACAGGGCCCGGGACAGTCTTGACCGCCACAGCCAGGGCCACCAGGGCCCTTTGGTCCTGTGCACCCTCTTGGCGGATGATCTCCAAGGGACTGCGGCACAGCAGCCGTGAGAGAGATAGGGACACGGTGACACTGACACTGTCACACCAGCTACTCAGGGGTGGGAATGACCCTCTCCTCCTGCACCTTCAGCCACCCCAGTGCCACTGCAGCCAGACCAGCAGCTGACTGCTCTCACCAGACGAATTTACTCATGGATCTGCCATAGAAGTTAACATTGTCAAGAAAACTTAACTGTTCTGCACTGGTGAGGCCACAACTGGAATCCTGCGTCCAGTTCTGGGCTCCCCAGTTCAAGAGAGACAGGGAACTACTGGAG
>JAOQGH010000007.1:11920730-11967840 GCA_025769975.1 Gallinago jamesoni | reverse complement strand
TGAGGGTGGCAGAGCCCTGGCAGAGGCTGCCCAGGGAGGGTGTGGAGTCCCCTTCTCTGGAGATCTTCAAGCTCCACTTGGATGCTCCTGAGCACTGTGCTCTGGGCAGCCCTGCTTTGGCAGGGGAGTTGGACTGGATGGTCTCTAGAGGCACCTTCCAACTCTGACAGCTCCATGATTCCGTAAACCAAGGTGAAACTCTACGTGGAGGCTCCGGATCTGTAGCTGTATGGCTACTGCTGCTGGCTCTGCCAACAAGAGTTTCTCAGTGTAGGGAAATGCTCGGGTATACACTTAAGGTCCCTTCTCACCCTCCATCTCTCCTTCGCTGCCCACCAAGCCATGGCTGCAGGGGCAACGGCTGCTCCAGGGACTGCAGGCACCAGCTCTTGCCGCGCTGCGTGTCCAAACCCAGCCTGGTGGGTGGGCAGCTGGCCACAGGGCCTCATTCCTCACATTCCTGCAGTAACTAAAAGGTGAGAAGTTGTCTTCAAAGCAGACACCCTGCACAGAGATCAGGAAACAAACCTGTTGATGGCCCCAAGGTAAAAGGGAAGGGAAAAAAGAAAGCAAAAAAGAAAAAAAAACCCACCCAAAGAATGGCCCACCCCACCGAGGTGTGGGAGGGGGTAGAGACTTGGCAGAAAACCCCCAGAGAAATCTGGCATCCCAGGTAGTGCACAGAAGCCAGCCTGCTCATAACTGCTGCCTCAGCACGGAGCCTGCATGCCTGTGACTCAGGGCTGACATTTGCCAAATGCCAAACCACATTTCTTCTCAGGGACACGTGGAAGAATATTTTTACTGCTGCTCCCAAGAGGCCGGTGGCACAGTGTCAGGGAACGGGGGGTCTAGCAGCTGACGGAGCTTCAGGGATGGGGGAGAAGCAGGAGAGGGAACTGCAGGAAGGGGCACAGCAAGGGCAGATAAACTACCACCTTAATGCTTCTTGCCTCCACATTTCCTCCCAAATCCTTTCTCCTGGCCATGCCAGTCTTTGTGCATCTCCCACATCCCTGCCTTGAGCAACCGAGCTCAGGAAAGCACCTAACATGGGGGGGGGGGGCTGAGTAACTCGTCCTGCCACGTTTGTCAAGCCACTTCCCAAAGTCCTTCCCAAAAAGAACATATTTTCTTATTAACATAACAGAACAATTCTCTCTTTGAGCTTCCCCTGTGTCCTTCCTATTGTCTTTCTGCCTTTCTTCTAGAACACAAAGTCTTTGGGGTTGGATCTTTCTTCAGTTCAGTCAAAGTAAATTCTTAATACATCTCATTATGTCAGCTTTGTTTCTGGAAATAATGAGATGCAGATTTTTATTTTCTTTATTTTAATGATAACAGATTTATTATTTCAGCCACAAAAACAACTCTGGAAAGAAGGTTAATCTGTCCAGAGATATTACATCTTGCATTCTGAAATGGAAAATGGCTTTGTTTGTTTTTTACTGAAAAAAACCCAGCATTGCTATAAAGGGGAAAGGCTTCCACCGCAACAGCTTTGCAAGAAGCAAGAATGTGGATATTTTGGCCCCAGAAGATGTGGGCACAGATGCAGAGACAAATGTTTCACTAGGGACGACATCTCTTGTATTTTGTTTTCAGTAAATGAACACTTTTTAAGAGGAAATGGGCACAGTTGTTCTGATCAACACCCGCGGCACCTCCGAGCAAGAAAAGATGATATATATACCATGAGGCTTGTTTACATCCCTCTCTGAATCCCAGACATATCATACATTCTTTAATCCAGAGGCGCACAGGAAAACTCCTGACAGCACCAGCAGTCCATGATTAAAGCTTTCCAAAATGACTGCTGCAGATTTACCTACCCGTAAATCCTGTTTTTCCCCAGCCCGGTGCCTTCCAGAGCTCACAACAGCCAGGGCAGAGCAGGCACAGGGTGTCCTTAACCCACAGCATCAGCAGTTCCTCCGCTGCTATCAGTAATTTGGGATCCAAATAGCCAATATCTCCCCACAGGTCGCCCTAGCCAACCCATGACTTCTGTCTGTGTGTGTTAAGTTTCATTTCTGTCAGAAACAATTCCTCACTTTCCCTCAATACTTTTTACTGGAGAGCGCAGTTATTCACACCAGTGACATTGGCTATTTGCAGAGTCAGATTTTAATTTAACTTTTGAATGCCTTGGCCAAGTTCCCCTCTTCTCAAGTGCTTCCAGAAACAACAACAAAAAAATCCTGTTAGTGTAGAGAAAATGACATGTAGAATATTTTAGAGCCAGCAACTTTAAAAGGGGAAAAAAAAAAAAAAACCAACCCTGGGCTTTGGAAGGAGAAACCCACTGCAAGCAGCAGAGGACTCCAGCATTGGTAACCTCCTGGGGCACTGCAGCTCATAGAATTATAGAATCACAGAATGGTTTGAGTTGGAAGGGACCTTAGAGATCATCGAGTTCCAACCCCCCTGCCCTGGGCAGGGACACCTCCCACCACACCAGGTTGCCCAGCCTGGCCTTGAACCCCTCCAGGGATGGGGCAGCCACGACTTCCCTGGGCAGCCTGTTCCAGTGCCTCACCACCCTCACAGCAAAGAATTTCTAAATCTCTCCTCTTCCAATTTAAAACCATTGCCCCTTGTCCTGTCACTACACTCCCTGACACAGAGTCCCTCTCCATCTCTCCTGTAGGCTCCCTTCAGATATTGAAAGGCCGCTATAAGGTCTCCCCGGAGCCTTCGGTGGGGTCCTGTGGAGATCCCTTTGTCTACAGATCCCCTGGAACGTCCTCCTGCTTTAGCTTCATCATTAATTGATTTTTGATTTGTGCTGGAGGTTTCTGGTTTGAAGTCAGCACGACTGGTGCTATAGGGAGAGACGGCTCAGTCGTGTGTCACAGAAGGCAAGTCCTTTCTGTACGAGATTGGAGCTGGGACCCCCAGCGCCAGCTCAGCCCAGGGTCACAGCCTGGTCCGTGAGAGAAGGAGGACCCTGTCTTAGGGATTTCCTAGAGATGGTACTCGGATAAAAGATGCCAACTTTCCCCACGCTCACTTCTGAAGAGGGTTTCTTGTGAAAGCAGCAGGGCACTCACCCATGGCCGCTGTACAAAGCCAGAAGCATGAGAAAGCCCCGAGTTCTCACCACTTGAGCTGTTCTCTCCACACAGGCTACTCCGATGCACTAATTTATGAACTGAAGAAGAACAAAATAGCCTCCATTCATATCCCAGAAGACTGACTTTCAGATAGCAATCAGTACGTCATTGAGAGAGCCACACTTCAGTGTTCTGGAGGCCATTACCACATCAATGGTGGGGAAGTGGTCTTTCTTTTCTCTTTCAACAAAGCTCTGGCAGTGGCTCCCTGGGGCATGTTCACTCTACCCATCTCCTGCTTTGTGAGTCAGGAGACTCTGTTCCTCAGCCTCCCCATGCAAGGCAATTCTGAGGAGTCTAACTTCAATATCGCTTGAATGCATCAAGGCAAAGGTATCTCTTAAAGCCAACCTGGAGCTGTACTGGGGCTCCTCAGGAGGAGCTTATTGTTCCTGGGCCACCTGAATGATGTGATGAGTAGCCAGGACAATACTGTGTGACAACACGCATCTGGCTCCCTTTTTTCTCTCTGCAGCTCACAATCCTGCCAACGCAATTTCTCATTCAGATGTCAAGACCCTGGTACTAAACAGCAGCCGGAAGAAGAAGGTGAAGTTCTGTTAAAATTGACCCATCTGCCTGCCCAGGCAGCTGTGGATCGAGTCGGCGGGTCGAGGGAAGGGATTCCCCCCTCTGTGGGACCACACCTGGACATGGTGCCTGGCTTTGGCACCCCAGTGTGGAAGAGATGCCGAGAGGAGGGAAGGAGTTCAGTAAAGAGCCACTGAAAGGGTCAGTGGGCTGGAGACCATAATGGAGAGGAGAGGCTGAGGGAGCAGAGCTTGTTCAGCCTGGGGACATGGGAATATACAATCACTCTCTTCAAATTTATCATGGGGCATCATAGAGACGATGGAGTCAGATCCTTCCAAACAGATTCCAACCATGCCTAAAGGGGAAAAAAAAGGTGACACTGAGAGTGGCTAAACACTGCAATGGGCCCAGAGGAACTGCTGTGGAACCAGGCAGGGCCCTGCAACACCTTCTCTAACTGGAAGTCGGCCCTGAGCAGAAGGGCAGCAAAGAGACCTCCACGGGTTCCTTCTGACTGAAATGAGCCTCTGAGATGAGCACTGCCCTGCGTTCCCCGGCACCCAGACTCAGCTCCGCATGGACAGGCGGCTTCTTGCAGCAACTGCTGCTTTCAAGTTCCAAGTACCTCTCGGTGCTTGGAACACCCAAGATCCCATCTACCCAGAATACAGGACGGTCCTGATCATGCTCAACAATACTACAGAGAGATCCAAATACATTTCCTGCATTGGGATTCCTTCCAAATTCAAGTTGGGCAGCCCCTGAGGGAAGTCATTCATCTTCACCAGATAAAGTCATCGTGTCTCCAAAATCTGCTTGTACTGCTGCTGATGAGAGAAGGTACACAGCAGAGGGAAAGAAAGAACCCTGCTTTCAAAGCCAGATCTGAAGAGTGAGTATTTTCAACAAAAAAAATTAAGCAAGAGGTTGAGCCCTATTTTAAACACAGCGTTGGACATCCTTCCCACAACTTTCCCCCAGCTCACTGAGCCCCGTAACAGATAAACCCTCTGCTGGTAATGGCTCCGCTTCACAGGGCATGTCCCACCTCCGAGCGGAGAGGCTCCGCGAGGCTCTGCACACAACGTTGCACTGCAGTGAATCTGATTTCACTTCAGTAGCTGATCAGAACACAGGTATCAATGTTTCTTGGCCAGAGAAGGCACAAGCGCAAACAGAAACTGAGGTTTAGTGGAGAATGTGTAGTGCTCTGTAAGTAATGCTCCTGAGAGCCCCAGCGAACCATCAGCCACACAACCCCGGACGCTTCGGGACAGGGGAGGAGGATTTAGTGAGGAGAGCACCAGGATACACCAGCGCTAACACGGCCATGTCACCCGCCAGCACACGGAGGCAGTGGCACAAACACTGTCCTGAGAAATCGGCTTTTTCCATCTGAGCAGCCACCACTGCTGTGCTGGCCAAACGGCAGTAGCCCAGGTACCCCGTCCCCCCACTCCTTTCTCTGCATTTCAGACCCAGCTCCCCAGGGGGCCTGATACTCCCAGGGACAGCCTGAGGCCGTGGCGGTACCAGCCAGTCACCCTGTGCCACCGGTCACTCTGTGTCACAGGTCCTTGGGGCCACCGACCAGGTCCTGCTTGCTTTTAGCAGTGTAGTTGCAGCCTGATGCTCTGGGGACTTTCCCAGTAGGAAGATCAGAACTTTTTGTTTTTATTTTAACCCACAATTAACTCATTTTCCTCAACTATATCCCATAACAGCTTCAGGTGTGCTGATACACAAAATCAGGGTGCATTCACCTGCAATACTTGTTCTTCCGTCCACTAATTGTTCAGGGAATGTCATAGATGTGTGTCTTAAGGAGCTACAGAGCCAGGCTAACCCTGTTAAAATAACCCTTGGTTAGAAAGAGAAATAATTGCATGGTATCCATAAAAAACCACCAGAATACAATTCTTTAACAAATAGATTAAGGTAACTTTACCCTACTTGCTTTTTTAAGATATAATTTCTTTTTCCTTCAGTTTGGCGTGAAGTCTGTCCTGAGGGTCTCTGCTTTGCCCTGAAATCCCTTTCTCACTATCACTCCAGAGGAGGCTTCTGAATTCTAACCCAACCCCGGCCCCAGAACTGCTGAATATTATTCATCCCAGGGATCAGCAAAGGACCAGGGACTGGTTCTGAATACACAAGCCATGCAGTTTTGATATGCTTCCAGATTTCTCACACCTCTTGGTCCCACGATGGCAGGCTGGATATATTTTCTGGGAGCATTCCAGCACTTAGCAAGACAGAAGATGAATGAGGATGGGGAAATTGGCCAAACTCTTTCAGAGCACAAAGTAATATGTTACTTATCACAGTAGATCCTTTGTCTAAGGCCAATAACAGAGTGCACTGAAGACAAACTGGCAACTCTTATCTTCCCAGTGTATTCTAAAGTAGCATTTATCTCCTCGCCTTTTGTCATTATGTCACACACACACACACACACACACACACACGAACAAAATGCCACTGTGGCAAATGGCAAATTGTACCCTCTGGCTGAAGAAAGTGAGGGCTCCCATCACATACTGCACATGAGGTGACCTGTGCCGTTGCTGATCCTCACGGAGCCTGGTCCTTGTGTGACCCAGCAACTTTTCTCTGGTCTCTCCAGCCTGAAAAGGTTTATACAATTGTCAAGCGCTTTCATAAACTTTTTACAAAAGTCACCCTCGCATAACTCCATTTCGGGTTCTGCCTGGGATCAGGGAACCCTGCACCAGGGAAATACAGCATCTTCTGTTAAGGCTGCCTGAAGGATCACTATCGAACGTGATTATTCCAAAATGCAACTTTGGAGAAATGTCTGACGTCCACTCATACTCCAAGATCTGCCTGCAGGAACTCCACTCCAGCTACAAAAGCACAGCAAAGGACCGCAGGGATGGGGAGAGAGCGACAGCACTGGGGGCACAGGGGCAGAGGAGCAGAACACCGCGGGCTGCCAGAGCTGCCGGTGCTGGGGGGAAAGGAAGAGCCCACAGGAATGAAACTGCTGTCGCCATGTCTCTGCTGCTGCAGGGTTCCACTTCAGCAGTTTGTCAGGATGTAGGTGAGCTGAAGCCACCCTGACGCCTTCCCATTTCTTTTGGGCAGCCCTAATATTAACTCTAATGAGCCAAACCAGTATACCAATTAACCCAACCAATCACTCAATTAAGTGTTCCCATACCCGGGCACATACATAATGAGAATTCATAAGATCCATCTTCCTTTCCCAAGAAGTTGTGGAATTTCAGCACACCTGGCGGGGTGGGAGGATGTACTGCTTGGGTCCAGCTCCCCACAGCCGATGCAGTGCTCAGGAGGAAGGATCTGCAGATGGGCAAAGAGCCTCAGAAACCTCTTTCTTATTCTCTCCCTACTCCATCCACCCTGCTCAGGACAAATTCCAAGTTCTGAGGCTGAGGAACAAAGCAGGACCCTCCTGTTACTTGGTCCTGGCTCTGGATTATTGTAACAGCTTTCCATAAGGGTCCTCCTACACCAGGATGCACCCTGACTCTGCCTGTATGGCAGCTCCCCTCAGATCTCCACTTTTTCTGTGGAAATCGCTGCATGAAAGATTGGCCATCAAAGACCTCCAGGTTCCCACCTGTATCACTACCTTAATTAAAGGTCTGTAACCTCTGAAACAGAATTAACTTAAAACCTCCTGCGTTCATCGTGAAGAACAGAAGCAGCAAGTTGATTTCTTTGCTTTCTTTTTAACCCAGCCCTGAGCTTCCCTGACACCAGACTTCTTAGGTCTCTTCACTGCTGCTGCTTCACTTCTAAGCAAGTTTGTGAGAGCTCCTGACCTGCCTTCTCCAGGCCATGCTGGACCTTCTCAGCAATGCTCACCAGGGGCTCCCTCATCCATCTTCCCAAGCCTCACTCTGCCTTGTGTTCTCACCTCTTGCTCTCTGCTCTGCTCATGGGTCTGCTCCAGCCCAGGCTTGCTTTGGAATAATTAGGAACTTGAGTTTAAGTTCTTTTTTTACTAGGAATGTGGCATTCCCACCAGGGGACATTCTTCCACTTACTAAAGTCTTCAAAGTGAATAAGCAAGAATCTTGACGATGGAAATACTTGCTCAGGTGCACTAGCACTTTCATTAGTCCATGAAAAATAGATGCCCACAGGAAAAACATGGGTTAGCACTTATTTCTCTTTTACCACACACAAACCTTACCTGGCTCGTAGCCAAAGCAATAAGAAGTATCTTTGTAGGATTTTTACCAAAAGCAAAACTTGGCAGTGGATTTTTCTTTCCTTTAATCTCTTTTGGTACCTTTAAACTCCTGGTATTTTTTGTTCTGAAGGAGGAATGCTTGAGAGGGTTGACTGAATGAACTCTGAAATTCACACCCCGGCAAATTGGACTGATTTCCTAAATCCATAATTACAACATTCCTCAGAGATATGCATTCTTTCAGAGCGAACGAGGGAAGATTAGTTTCCTGTTTCTTCCCATTTACATGATTTCTCCATCAAGAGGAATTTTTTTTTTTTGTTTCTAAACAATCCTCTGTTTATGTGGTTCTCTTCTTGGCAGGGAACTGGTGAACTAATCTTGCCTAGAAGTATAATATGGCCAAACTATCAGTTGCAAATAGCCCGAGCATCTTTGTGCAAGGCAGCTGATTTGCACAGGCATTTAGAACCCAGTACCTCTGCAAGGAAGCATTCAGACAGGTAACCCGATTACAGGGTTTTTAAATAATCTGGGATGATTATTGACCAACCAGATAGTTTTACTGCTGACTGCATAAGGACAGCAGAGTGGATCTGTGCCTGTGTGTGAGGATGCGTGAGGCTCAAGAGTCCAGTAAAACTGGGCAAACGTAGCCCCTACATCTGCAGGTTTCCGAGCAGAGACTGCTGCAGGAGAGAGGATTGAGTTTCTCACGCTGTGGGGCGGCAAGAGGTGTCTCCCACTCGCAGAGAGGACAGGCACAGAGCCCTGCTGACTATCTATTTGCTTCCCGCTTTTAAAAAAGCAATGAAGATATCCCAGACTCTCTTCTGTTAGCAGGCAAGCTCCGTGCCCCAGCCCTATCTGCCTCTCCCTGTTTCTGCTGGAGAGGCCAACGGCAGTGCTCGGGACAGGGTTTCCTTCGGCTTAGAGCAAAAGAAACATGAGGATGTGATTGTTTTGAGGGAGGCTGTCCCCATTTTCCTTTGAGATGTACAGACCTGCAACTGCTGCTGTTTGGAGTCAGGAACAGATATCCTGGAAATGACTGTATTAGAGTCCCGATGTAGCTTTTAAGAATCTTGTATGTTCCACATGTTCCTATGAAGTTTTGGAAGACGGTCCTTCCTATATTGTTTCCCACTCCTAAGATGCTCCTCCTGTTTGGCGGAATTCAATGCACCACCAGGGCACATCACTTCAGTCCAATCAGAGTTGATGCTCTTAACTCTTTAATCTAATACTGACCTCTCAACCCACAGCCATAAGCCAATTAGCCTCTTTATACCATACCAAATCTCTTTCTGATGTTGTGCTTTCAAATGAATGCACGTTAGTGACAGAAATGTAATTACACTGCTTTGCAGTGAGCCAGCCCTGCCTGCTGGAGGGGATGTGAGGTCAGAAAGCATCTCTAACATACCAAAACAATTTAAAGGAGATTCCTTTTCCCAGTGTATTCTCTGCAGCTTCCTTTCTTCACTCTCCAGTACTGAGTATGTCCGCACGTAAAGGCTTTTTGGCCACAACTTCTAAAACCGAGGTCCTGAGCTTTCAAAGGAATTACTTGCCAATACCTCAGTGAAGCAAAGACAGACACCTGGCTCCCACAAGCTTCTGCTGCATCCCCAGATCCACACTTAAGTAAATGTGAGCTGATTTTCCAAAGTTGTTGAGCAAACACATCTTCCATCACTCCTGAGAAATTTTGGGGTAATTTTTAACAATATTTTTGACAATTTGGAAGATAGTACAGAAAACAATGGCAGCTTTTCTTAGCTTCTTTGTACCTACTGTAAAATTCCACCAGAATTCATTAGTATGTTTCTGCTTAACCACAATTGTTTATCTAGAAATGGCTGGATTCGTTATAAATAAAACTACCATAATTATCATTAGGTATACCAGCCCTCCAGGTCTCACAGAAAATAATCCTCTCTCAGCCATGCAGGAGGTGCAGGGATGTATTTACATTTAACTGGATACATCATCCTTTGATACACCTTTCTTTAGAGGGCAAGGCATGGAACACACCGCGTGTTTGGCTTTTCCCATGTATTGCTCCCACAACAGCTGTGGGTTTGTTAAATGAGAAGTTCCCATTTCTTTTAGACCAACAGTGCTAAATTCATTAGTACAGATGCATGTTTTACTGCTCTCTCTCTCCAGAAAGCAGAACGTAACTGAAGAATTACGTTATGCTTTTCCTGAGACAACCACAGATGTGCCTGTTTTCTGCATCAGCCCTATCGGTACGGCCTTTTGCTTTGTAACTCTGATGTTATTTCAGCTATCAATAAATATATGACACCACTTACAAACCAAACTGAAAAATAGAAGGAAATGTGTACTTTGCCTGCTACTTTTACTGTCCAATTTTTCCATGGTTTAGTATTCCCTTAGGTACGATACGCTTTTACATCACATTGTGGCTTTATATTCTCCCCAGAGACCTCTACCAAGAATAGTAAATCTAAAGAAAAAGGCATGGGGCAAAACCAGAGGGATTGCCAGAACACTCCCAGCACCACAGAGCTCCTAGGCAGTCCCTGAGCAGGGACAAAACACTGGGAGAAGAATGAAAGGAGCAACGGGAGCAATAAGTGAGGGAAGAAAGAAGACAATCTGCCAGTTCTCAGCTGACAGAAAGCAATTCACTCAGTCCCGGCTTCACAAGACAGAGACCAGATCTTCAACCTGTCACTGCTCCAGCTCCAAATATCATCTAATTTGCAGAAGGGATGTGGAAAACAAACAAAACAATCTTCTCTCTTTTTTTTTTTTTTTTTTTTTTAAATGGCAGCTGTTAGGAAGCTGCTTAAAGTTGTGGAAAGACAAATGCAATTCTTCAGCAGGCAGCCCGACAGGCAAACTGCAGGCAGCGCGGAGAGGAGGAGCAGCTCCCGCATGTTCCCATCCACACCCACACCGGGAGCTACCGGCTCAAGGGGGACGGCTCCGCGGCTCGAGCGCCCTGTTGCAACAACACAAGTAAAGCCATGAAAATTTATTTCAGCTGATCATTCCTTCCTGAGACTTTTAAGGCCAGAAGGAACAAAACCAATCACCCACTGGCTCTAATTTCCTGCTAAAAAAGAGGCCATAAATACTATCAAGGGATTCTGCACAACGGCTGGTTAAACTAGTTTTGGTTTCTACCTTCCAGGAAAACAGCCAGTCTAAATTTGATGTCTGAGTGATGAAATGCATTATATCCCTGAATAAACAGTTCACTCAAACACAGAGAGAAAGATAATTTGACATGTAGACTTATTCCAAAAGACATGTCATTTATTAATCACCTCCTGAATATCATTCCCATTTGCATTGCACAGATTGCTTAATTCCCTACAGATATGAAGTTCCTTACACTGTAGGGATGTTGCTGTACTGAAAACAATCTTGAGTCAATTTAAAAGTTTGCCCAAACTCAGGAGTCTTGGGGAAGGACACTAGATGTGGATATTTGCAAAGTGACCTTTTTGACCTCTCGTCCTTACTAAAGGTTCCCCAGAGCAGGATTACTGGCCAGATATTCAGGCCACAAAAACTTTAAAAAAATAATTGCATTCTGCCCTTTAAATTCCCCTTAAAAATTACCTCCTTCAGCATAACAGCTATTACATTTTATTCCAGGCATAGTTACATTTTAATTAAGGTCAAAATGGTTTTGTACAGAAAGAGTGCATTAGGATCTTGGCATCAGTCATTGAGGACATTTGCCACTTAGAAATTAATTGGTTTAATAAATATTACATCAACTCCTTGCTGTAGTGTAAGATAATTTACACCTATTAAGGACGAGGAATTGTTGAAGTTTTCCAAATGTCTTACACATAAAGGAGGGCACTTTACTTTTATGCCTTCTGTTTGGGCAGATTTCTGAACATTATCTGAATACTATCTGCAAAGTAGCATAACAACCTGAGCATTTCAGTGGGACTAGAATTATACAATTTGCTACAAATCACTAGCATCTCAGCCCTGGTCACCCAGAGAACGAACTGGCACAGGGTCTGACTTTCATGGTCAGAAATTTTAAAATAACTAAGTTATCTCACTGCCACAGCTGGAGCAGCAGAGGAGATTAGCTGCCGGCCACAGAGAACAGCTGGCTCCAGGGCTCATCTGTTTCCTTCTCATGCAAGACCAGAGCAGTCGGGACAGATGTGAAAGGGGGGCCTGAAAAAAGCAAGGGAGACTATTCTAGATGCCATGTCCCTGTCCCTGTCCCCTTCTCTCAAGTCACACCCACCAAGCCAAGGGACAGCATGGTTCCAACCACCCACTGGCCAAAGGGCTGGCTGGGGAGCTGCAGCTCACGGCGAGTGCCCAAAGGACAAGCGGCATCTTCTCAAACACCAGCACTTTTCCTGAGTATTAGTATGGGAAGGGGTTAAGGTTTTCACATTTAGGAAACTAAGGGACAGTCTCCCCGTGCAAATGCTAGCACAGGAAGTGTTTTAATTTAGCAACAAAAGGCCCTTTGGCTCAAGGTCAGTGAAAGTGGAAGGTCCGTTTCTACCACCTCATGCTCCCAGACACCTTGCAAAACAGGAGATTATAACACTGGCAGTCCTCAATCAACTAATTGGTTTTAACCCTGCCCGACACTGATTCTAGTTTTTGCCCCAAAGAAAGAGCTATTTTGCTGTGCACCATCACCCCGTTCTGCTCCACAGGAGAAGGAATTTCACAGCAGGACGTCCAAATAAACACACGTACACTTCTTGGCCAAAGTATATCCCTAAATACCAATACAACTGGTTGGCTCTGCTGCAGTCAAACTATTCCCTGCAAAAATACTCTGGACATTAGAATCATTGAGCAAGTGAGTGCCTTCTGGGCTCTGATTGTTCAGAAATACCCATCATATTCTGTCATTCCCCCTGCACCACCACCCCGGCCTTTCCTTCTCCAGCTGAGTGTCTCCCGTGGGTGGCATTGCGGCCCCAGTGCTTCCCTGGCAGCTCTCTCCTTGCAGAGACAGGCCCAACTCCCGTGTGGAACGGATGAGACCTGAGGGGCTGGGGGTTACTCCACACAAAACGGATGCTTTGGCACTAATCAGCCAAGTCTAGAAGGGAACAGTTGCAGGATCACCCCCAAAGCACCAACGAGAACACTGCACACTAAAAGCCGTGCAGCGAAATACCAGACCCTCCTATTGACATTGGAACGGGCTGCCCAGGGAGGTGGCTGAGGCACCATCCCTGGAGGTATTCAAGAGATGAGATGACATGGTGCTCGGGGATATGGATTAGTATTGGGTGGTGTTTTGTGTGGTGTGGGTGTTTGGGTTTTTTGGTGTTTTTTTTTTTTTTTTTATTGGTTGGACTAGATGATCTTAAAAGGTCCCTTCCAACCTAGGTGATTCTGTGATTCTGTGATTCTGACAAGCCCTTTGTTAAACCGGGAGAATTTCTGGCCACCAAAACACAGGTGCCTGGTGCTATTTGAGATGTCCTCGGGCTCCAGCTGCCACCCAAAGCAGGGAGTGCTCCCCGGTAGGTCCCATGTCATTCTGCCAACCTTGTGCAAGTATCTCAGATACTATCTAAAGCACTGGTGGAGGTGACATTAGCAATCAGTCCTACTACGCTCCTCATAGATATTTTTGTTCTACATGCGTTCACTTTTTGAAGGCTTGGCAGAGGACTGAAAAATGCCTTCCATGCTTTTTAGTCTCCAAGTCCTGCAGAATTTCCAGGGAAATGTCAGCGTTCAAAAGTCCCTCTTGCTGGTGGCCAAGTGCTCTCTGCAGCCGCTGGCAGGATGACCCTTCCTGAACACATCTAACCGGTGCCACACCTCGGCTGCTCTCTGGTTGCTCTACCCAGTTCCACCCTCTTTATGCAGATGATTAAAGCTATGAAAAAATATGAAGCATGCAAAAATGGAAGCAGAAGGGCACGCAGCAAAGCAGACAACGGGCTCATGCCCTGCCTTTTTTTTTTTTCTTTTCCCCTGCCTATCTCCCATCAATACCCTACACACCTTCCCCTCGGCTTGTGAAGACAGGCACCCTCGGTGTGTTCCCTGCAGCTCGGGATCAGTCAGGCGAGCTGATGAATAGCAACGCGGCTGGCAGCGGGCACGGAGAGAGCTCTTCCCCTCCCTCCGCCCTCCGGGCATCCCTGCTCGGAGAAGATGATACAGACGGTATCATCTCAGGTAGCCCTCCTGGGCTAACCCAGCTCACCAGCAGGCAGTGGAGACATGGGCAGGTTCCCCAGGGTATGGAGAAGTTTGGATCCCTCGGCTGCAGGGGCATTTGCAGAGGTTTTGGATCCTGCCTGCACCCGCAGCCCGGACAGCAGAGCGGCAGTGCCAGTGGGCAGAGGGGGCAAAACCAGTTTGCTGCAGGGCTGGGAACAGGTTCAGTTGGCCCCACAATTAACTAACGAGTTTCTGCCTTTTGAGGGAGCAGTCAGGATCACACCTTCGATTCATCCCACAGGGCAGGAACAGGAAAATTCTGTACTTGTACTGCTCAGGGTGAACAAAAAGAAATACCAGCCCAGAAACGTCTATCGCCCGCCACAGGGAAGGCGACACGGTCACCGCACGAGGAGACACCACCTTCTCCAGGGCTCTCAATAGCTATATATAATTTAAGTCTTTTGTTACAACTGCAGCACGAAATCAAACAAAAACACCCATGAAGACTTCCAACCTCTTTGGACTTGAAATTGAAAAAAAAAATTCAAAAATTCTGACTGAGAGTTTGCTGCTCTGGAGTCTTTTGGGAGTTTTGGTTCCCATTTCCCAGGTGACCCCGAGGTCACACTCCATCCCGTCCTCTGCTTCCAACATGTCTTTAACACTGCATCGTCAGGCAGAGCTTGGGAGACACAAATTGCCTGTGAGCCTGAACTGAACATAGGAAGGGGATGTACACCACAAACCACAGCTCTCTCCAGTGGAGCTCAATGGACTTTTTTTTGGGTCAAAACATGTCAGGTCACAGGTGAAGCTCTGAGTGGAAAGTTGAACCTTCCCCTCATGACCTTCCCCCTGACCTTTCCAAAACAATAAAGTCCCAGACAACCTTAGTTTTTGCACTGAAACCCAAAACTTGCTCAGAGATTCCTCCTTTGTCCCTTCTCTTTTGCCCGGTGCCAGCAGCGAGGAGCAGACGCCAACCTGCACATGCCAGTACCTCCCTTTCCTCCAGATGCACAGGCACAGATTTGGATTGCTTTAAAGTGCTGCCAAAGACAGTGATCTCCGATAGTGCCGAGAGTCGGGAGTGATAACAGGCAAGTTTAAGCACTGCTCGTGTGATAATTACATAGTTGTCCAAAATACATAAGTTGGCAGCACACAGAAAACACAAAGTGCAGAATACTTTGGGAAAGCAAAGACGACCATCATGCAGCTGAGCTCTGCACCTCTCTAGAGAGCTACCAAACAAGTCCTCTTCAGAGAGCACACATTCCCAAACTTCCCATTTCCACAAGGGATTGGCACAATCTGCAATGGTGGATGTTAACTGGGAGGTTTTTCCCACTGCCCACCATAGCATCACAGAACCCCTTCGCTGCACATACCAAAGTCCCTCAGGAACTGGGATGAAGACATCTGCCACGTCTCATGGCTAATCCCACCTCAGGATCCAACAAAGCACCAACACTTGTCTTGGCCTTTAGGCTTGTGAGAAGGCAACCCTGAAAAGTTCTTTCCCTGGATAAGATCACTGAGATCAGGAGGCAGGACCCCGTCCTCTCCTCACAGAGTCCGGCCTCTTGTGTGAGCACAATAAACTACTCACAGAAGCTGAAGGGTCACCACTGCAAACACTTGGGAGGTTTAGCAGTTGCCATGAAGCGCTGCTGGGCTTTTTATCAATGATCTCTGTCCTAAAAACACATCCCCCTGCCTTTTCAATTGTTCTTTTTCCTGCCGACCCATGAGAGAGAGAAGAAGTATCTTGTGTTCAAAATTCAGTCCTTTTGCCGGTGTGTGCAGACAGCGCCTGCCATCTTGAATGCACGAGCTCGTTGGCCACCAGACTGGCCCCTTCCCCCTCAGAGGCCCTCGCTGACCATTCCGATGGATTCCCGAAGGCACATTCCAGCCGGCGGTGAGAAATCCTGAACGGCTGCAGAATTCAAACTGAGAGGAGTTAGAGAAAAGGAGCAAACACTCCCCATGAGGTTGCAATTCCATAGGGATATGGAATGGGATACGGACTCACGGATAATCACTAATGGTTTGTTACTGTGGAATTTCTTGATATTTCATTGTCACACATGTATTTAGCGTAGCATCAGGCCAAAAAACATGCTTGCTTGAACTGTCCTGTTTATACACCAAGAAAAAAAAATACTGATACCCTTCTTCCTCTGTTATTAAGAATACCTGTGTCCTACAGCACGAGACATAGAAGTCACAATATCCAAGAGTCACCTCATAAACCTGTTGAAAATGCTGAGAGTGGATCATGCAGAGGGAATCTAATGTTTGTCCTGATTTACTCACACACCTTGTAGCTGCCTGAAGAGAATTCTCTTTCCCCCCTGCCTTGTAATTAGACAACATAAATATTTGTAGTGTTCACTTACAAATAAGTGCAGGAAAGTAAAAGAATGTAAATGCTCCAGCCAAATTAGAGCATAAAAGAAAATAAAAGATAAATTTTCTTCCTTGCTCTTTCCTCTATATACCATTTTGCTGTATGCTTACGAAGTTATGAGAAAGTGTGAAATTGTAATAGTGGGATTACAATAACTGGAGTTGGACATTCTGAACATCTTAAAATAATCTCCAAGCAAATAACCCTGAGAAAATGGGAGAGGGAAATCCACACTCACCTGAACATGATCTGCCCAATTCTCCTGAGTCATGGTTTTCTGAAAAAGACAAAATTACTTCTGAGCCGTCTTAGAAAAGGGAGAATGCAACACGGCACGCTGAAATCTAACACACTGGCTTACACGCTGGCATCAGCCGTGCCTGAGGAAGGCATCTGGAGAACATGGGAACCCTCTGCTGCTCCCCTGTCACCAGCTGCAGCACGGCAGGAACCCAGCCTAGATGAAGTAATTCACACAACTGTTACACTACGACAAAAAAATCCATACGCAACCAAAGCGCACAGGCCAACAGTAGCCCCAACTCTGCTTATTGCCCCGAGCTGGGTCGAAGGCTCGTTTGCAGAAAACGAATCACCTTAATGACACTCTGCAAAGTGTGTCTCTGAACATCTAAAAGCTCACATGGTGCTCTTGTGATGCCAGAGAGATCACTGAGCAAAGCTGACATGGGCCATGACCTGGTGGAACACATGGGTCATTGGTGTTGCCTTCACCTCAGACTTGCAACGTGTCCATAGACCGCTCACCTCAACAGCAGCCCCATAGAGAGCCACCCCATAGGATCTAGCAGCTGAAGTGATCTCAGGGGTCATCTGCAAGGCTGAGCCTTCATAATATAAAACCACAAACTTTTCTCAAGAGCCACGCCATGAAAAATCCTCTGGAATCAGGAGTTGTGGGAAACTGATAGGTGAATATTCCCACTCCAACGGAGTTCAGAGCCAACCGAAGGGAGAAACTTGGGATGGGACCTACTCTCCACTCGCCTGCACGAGACTCATCAGCCACCAATGCCTGAGCCTCACCCAACTTCTGATGGAGGAAACAGTGGTTACTAGTGCCACTTTTATGGAAAGGTACAAGAGCAAACAGGGAGTAAGAGCCTCAAAGAAAACACCTTTCGGATATACAAGCATGTAACTTAAATAATAGTGAGGTAAAGGAGCCATTTAACCAGACCTCATACACAGCTGAGAATGGTAAACAGAGAACACCAAAGAGCTCTCGGAAGAAGGGACCATGTCCAGAAGCAGCTGCCAAATGTACTTTAATGGAAGTAACTGGCCAGCTTGGATACTTTAAATCAAGTAAACACTCCAAAACAAAGGAAATAGAAGGCTGGAAAGAGCAGAACACCAGATCCAGAATCCATTCCGTTCTGCAAAACAAATACACCTGGATAAATGCTTTCTACACTCTCACCGCAGATGACCAAGCTCTCTAGAATGATGTCATCCAACATAAAAGCTTTGAGATGCAGGATGCTGAAAGGCTCGATCTTCTCTAGGTGTTCTGTCAGTGGATCTGGAAGGCAACAAAGACAGACCCTAGCCTTCTCTGATGGGCCCGGAGGTTTTGGAAGCAGCACTGGCTGTGCCAGAATGGTGTCAGCAGATCACCACCACCCAACCCCATCTTCGCATTCAATGCACTAGAGGGTGGGGGGTCAGAAAAAAACCGCTTGCATCTGCCTTTTTCTGTCAGAACATCAAACGAATCTTCCTTTGAACAACAGAACAGGCCCTTCTGGAGAGGTGTCTCATTTCCTGGCTCTCTGAGGACTGGACAAATAGTACCATAGGAACATCTGAACAACCTGTTGGCCTCTCTTAAAACTCTGTTAAAAATGCCTCTTGTATCTACAAGTAGAAAGACTGTGATGAACTGCAGATGAAACACTTCCATGTTTGGCAAATACAGCTTGATAATCCAAAGATCAAGAAATGGAAGCATTTCGCTTTGATATTCAGTCTTTTGTGGTCCTTGTCCTTCACAGCCCAACTGACGCACCTGGATACAAGTACAGGCTGGTTTTTTCCAGAAGAAGGAGAACAAAAACTTACTTTCAGCTGGTACAACCTGTCTCCAGGCACAGGATGACGATAAATGCCAGACCATCAAGAGAAGCACCAAAACTGCCCTGTTAACAAGGAGAGTGCTCCCCAATGCAGTGTGTTCAGGAGCATCCATGGGGCGATGACTTGGCTCAGTAGACTCATGAGGGGGGAGAAGAAACTTCAGTCAAGTAATTCTGCAGACAGGCAATCTCCAAGCTGCCTCCTAGAAACCTGCTCCTTAGAAAGAATTAATGGCATCTTCTTATTTCTACAATCCCTCCGTGCCAGCACAAGTACCAGTGTATTTGGAAAGAGAATTCCGAAGGCTGGACAAAAGTAAAGGTCATTCAACGAGTGGTTCAGGAGCTCAAAGTATGACTCTTTTGCTCAGCCGTAACAAGGCTGTTTGCCCAGAAAAGCTTCTGTGGCAGGTTTGGGCCATACCTATCACAGCCAGGTCACAGGAACCAAAGCAACCTGCCTACAAAGAACCCAGCAATGCAGAATACCTAAAACCTGGTGTTCTATTAAAAAAAACAACACGCAATCCCCCTGCAAAAAAACCCAAAAATACAAAAAATCTTTTTAGCCAGTATGTTCCTGCTTGTCTGAGCTGGCTGAGAGGAACATGGGGAGCACCCCCTCACCCCCGCTGTCCCAGGACACTGCTGGGGGTGCCGAGGTGGGGAGCACGGAGCTCAGAGCAGTGAGGACACCCAGTCGTTAGACTATGAATGGACACACAAACTATTCACTCACGGAAAAAACAGATCCAATAGCAGATCCAATGTATTTCTACACAATAACAATCACAATGAAAACTTGCTCATGCACCATCAATACATTTCAATCATATCATTTATGTTATTCAAAATACAAATGCACAAAAAGCCTCATTCAGACCCAAGCCACACAATACAGAAACGTACCTCAACAAATCTCTTGTAAAAGAGGTAATTCAGAGTCCTCAAGTGCCGTTGATTTATGACATTTGGGCAGAGAGCTAAAAGGAGGAAAAAGACATCTCAGTGTATAACACAGCTGAACTTCCTTGAAGTTTTACTGTCTAGACTTTTCATTTTTCCTTCCCCAATTTCAGACCCGGTATGTGGAAGGCAGGATGCCATCACACTTGGAACAATGAGGGACAGACTCACACATTATCAGCTTATCTAGACTATAAATGGTTATTTACACTTTCAGCCATGATTAGCAATGCTAATCCTTGGTTCTGATATCTCTGGTTCTACCACCCTTGAATGATAAGATCCACTTGCCGGTTCAATAGGCTCCACAGTCAATGACTTCACACCTTTAATTAGGCAGCATCCTCATAGAGGCACCACCTCCAGTCTCTAGAGGCTGCATTCTTTCTGATTTAATTGGAACCTGTGTGGTTAATTCATTGAAGCAGTTTGGAACATGTTACTCAGGATGTAAACTTGTGGCTAAAGTTTATCCGATAAAATACATATCCATGAAAGAGATTCCATATCCACACAAAGAGGGAGGTGACTATTGTTTTGCTGAGCTAGCAAGCAACAGTTGTTATTATTATTTTTATTACTGTCATCTTCATTAGATATGCCTCATTACAACTGCAAAACCCAAGATCTTCACATAGCACCTTGTTTTGAAACCCACTGCAGAGAGAGATAAAGGCAGAAGATAAAATGCATTAACCAGAATTAGTACAGGTATCTGCCAGTTCCTGCTGGATGCTGGATGTATGGGGAGAGATTTAACCAGAGCATTCTCTTGGGTTTCAGTGGCTAAAACCATCTCACTGGGAGACGGAAGGAGCAGGACCCACAATCAGAAATGGTAACACAAAATAACAAAGTCAAAATTCTCTGCAGCCTCCCTTGAATCAGCACATACCAGGAGAGAACACTGTTCCCGACTCAAGGGGCCTCAGAGCCTGGCACCCTCCGTGCCCCACACGTGCCCGGGGCTACAAACTGAGGGAATGCAGAAAGATCTCAGAATACCAGACCCTGGGATCAAAGGATGTGAACTGATGTTCCATGGGTTACTGCAGCTTCTCAGAATCTCCTGAAGCATCACTTCATAACTTGGACATTTCTGTCTCAAATAAAAATGTTTAAAGCTGTTATTTCTAAGTTAATCTTCCACAGTGTGACAACATAACCTTGCCCTCAAAGGATGTGAGGAAATTATTGCAATTATCCTGCAGGATATTATCCCAATAAATATGGTGATCTTTCCCCCAGATATTATCCCAATATCTGGACAAAAGATCATCAGCCCATTGAAACCTCTTTAAAGAAAGTAAGATCAACATAAAAATTAATGAAGATTTTAACTTAAAAATTTCAAATAACTTCCCAAAGAGACACAGCACGACTGCTCTAGGTCACCAAAAAGATCCACTGAACTTTTTTTTTCTTTGAGAGGAAATAACCAAAGGCCAGGACCTGGCAGAACTGAAGGATTTTAAGAGCCCAGTAATCTGTGTGGAAAGCAGCACAGAGGAACACAGATGGACCAGAATATTTTTGAAAGCACTCATGACATTTTCTATTTCTATTCCGATGAAGCAAAGGAACTGAGTTTGGGTCTAGTTTTCTATATTTTACTACAAAAAAAACAGAGAAGGACTAATCAAAACCGTGAGGATGAAAGGTAACTTGGTAAGAGAGACAATGAAATGAATTGTTCAAAGCTCTAAGGAAAGGAAGAACAGCAAAACCAACAAAATGGACTTCAATAAACTCAGAACTGGCAGGTAAGTTTTCGTGTGAAAATAATTTATAAGGGGAAAAGGAGTTAAGAAGAGCTGGCAATGGAAAAATTGGAAGTGAAATAAGAGACTTAACTGCTTAATCAGAAGCTTTAATTGATCTCAAACACAAGAAATGAAGTTAAGAGAATGTGGAAACGTGTTAGGAGAACAGCACAAACACATAAAAACTGCAAGTGCAAAGTGAAACATGAGACTTATCTACCAAAAGCTATAAAAGCAAGAGAAATTCCATAGAGCCTCTTGGAGGAAAAAACCAACCCTAAATCTAATGGCAGGGCTAGAGAAGAACTGGCAGAGGTTGTACAGAAAAATGGGCAGAGACTGTACAGAAGAATGGGCAGAGGTTGTAGAGAAGACAGGAAACTTTAGGACATGTACATCAGAAATCGCAGAAGGAGGTCCTTTGGCTTCGGGGCAGGATGGTGACACAAGGCAGTGTCTGCAGGGTCTGTGCCAGACTTCTCCCCTGAAGCTTCACAACCAGCTACACCTTGTGTTTGCAGGAATCAAAGTGCTTGAGGGCAGAGCAACATACTCAAGGTCAGATACCTAGTTGAGTGTCTCCTGAGACAAAACCAATGTCCTGGTTGGTCAGAGAGAAAGCTGGCATGCTAAGCTTTTCTGAACAGGTACCATCCTTCTACTCAGGGGCTTGGGGATCATGACTGGGTTGCAGAGCACTAGTGGAATACAAATGGTGTAAAACTATGAAAGCACCTCTTGGGGTACGTGTTAACTCTTAACCCAGCAGTGGCACCACAACAGAGCTTCATCTGAGCTACGTTTCACATCTGGGACTGACTCTGAAGCAAAAAATCCAGTCTGTTCTCAGATGTTAGCAGAGAGTTAATGACTATTAGCAACACAGAAGAAGTAAAAACGAAATCTGTTTGTCACGCAGGGTATGAAACCCGCAATACACACTAATTTCACCCACGTAACATCAGTAAGATGGGCCTACTGGGGACATGGTGCAAAATATTTCTAGGTGTGGTGTGTGGCTACCACTCCCAGGTGAAACCCAATGCCTCCTGAGGTGGGATGAGGACCCAACCCTCTCTTTACACTGCCCCAAGAGCTTGACTTCCATTCACAATGAGCCTCCTTCACCCTGTCCTGGCAAAACAGAATGTCCCAGATAAAGCATACTTTGTTTGGGGACAAATTAAAGGAGCCTTTTTAAAAGAAAATCAGGGTACCTGAAACATTAGAGACTTCTACCCACATGCTAAGGATTGCATGGGAATTCGATGAGGTTGTGCTTCAGTCTCCCAGTTTGTATCATGAGATTAGTCCCTAAATGCAAATCTCTTTTTCTTGTAGTATCAAAGATGCATCAGTGTCTCTCCTAAAATGCTCTGCGCACTACAGATCAGGGTCAGTGGTCCTCAGAAAGAAAGGTAAAACAGCAGAAGCCCAAGACTATCCCCAGCCCCTGAGCTATGCGCCAGCCTTGCTGCCCGGAGCATCAGCCAAGTGGAGGAAGAGCAGAGAGCACAGCACAAGGGCTTCCATCTACGCTGAAAGGAAAAAATGATCTGGTGTGGTCTTTAAACACATGCCTGGGTACGATGAATCCATGCTCAGAACTGCAAGGGTGGTGTCAGCTTTTCCAAGGAAAAGCCTGGAGCTGCTGGCCAGCTTGTCTTGGTCCAGAGCAGACCATAGGCTACTGCCTGCCCTTCAGAAGGCAAAACGTAGCTGAGAAGCAAACTCCTGAAGGGACCCTGGTGTGTTCCATCTCCTCCTCCCCCAGCACCCTGACTGCAGCCACTGAAACCTCAGGCACGGATGGCTCCTCTCTTCTGATGTCCCAGAGCTCCTTCTCAGTCCCAGTGCTATGCAGAGATGTGCTGGTATTAACACGAGAGCTGAGACACCTCTGAGGGAAAATTCCCATAGAAGCAGGAGGAGACAGTTCAGGTAAAGCAAATGGAAAGGAAAGGAATAACCTGCTCTGTTTTAGTGAAGGAAAAAGTATAAACATTTGAAATCTCCTCCTTCCAAAGGCACGCCTGTAAAGTGTAACAGCCACTCCTGTCTCTCTAACAGCATCCCCGGAAAGTGCCGAGTCTCGGCTCTCTCGGTGTGCCCGGGGACTGCGCTGTGTGTCCGCCGGAGCTCGCGCCAGCGGGACCCCGGGAGCGGGAGCGGCGCTCGCCCGCCCTCTGCTGCCCCGGCTCCACGGGCGGGCACCGCTCCGCCCTGCGCCCCCCCGGCGCTTAGCCCGGGAGATCCACGCCAACCTGGAACTAACGGTTACATCGAAAAGGTAACCTGGTGCTCAAACGGAGAGAAACATTTCTCTTAGTTTATGCTAAAGGAACCTTTTAAAAAGACTATCGTAAAAACATGGTCAAAACTTCAGGTGCTCAGCTAATTTACGACACTGCGAGGCGACAGCCACAACTTTTATCTCTACATTCAATTACTATCTCTTTTCTATCGGTAACACTATTACCTGCTTCGTTGTCACAAAGGTGCTCGGGCCAACACATGAGGACAGTTACCACTTTTCAGAGTGTTTCATTTCTACCTCGTACTCAGTAAGTGTTCAATGACTCCCCCTGCCCCCCGACCGCTCTGGGGTTTATTGGCTGTGTGAAAACACAACCCAAACCAGACTCAACCATCTCAACCCCAGGTAGGGTGGCTTCCCTCACCTCTGAGAACTGTTCTGACTGAAACTTGCATTTGTAAATCTAAGTCAATCTCACAGGGTCTCCAGAGACTATTAAGTAATTAGCCTGCAAAAGCTACAGGCTCGTTAAACCAGAGCGTACTGACCCATGTGTGAGAAAAGACTCTATAAAACTCTATTTCCTCAATCACATACCATTTCTGCCCAACTTCTTCCTTCCCCAATAAAGCCAATTAAATGGAATCCACACACAGTTTATTGGGACACCTTCAGGACTCGGCAGAAAAACTTCCACTCACCACGCACTGTTCTGTGTGTTACCAGGAATACTGGAACATGGTTCAGAAACAGAAGAGATGGACTAATCTAAGATGATGGTGCTTTTTTTTCCCTCTGAGGTCCCAGATCTTTTTTGTATTGGGCACCTCCTATCCGGCAGGTGACATTTAAGACTGGCAGTCCCGAATCTTAATGGCTGATCAACACCTAAGTTTTGATTAACAGTCTGTGAGTGAGCTGGGGCAGTGAAATATGAAAGCAGATTTGGGACTGCCAGAACTGAGTCACGCACAAGTTTGCCTTCTCATACCAAGAAACCCCATCCTCCTCCAGCCTTTCTCACCGAAAGCCACTTCCCTCCGCTGCTGCCGCTGCTCTCGGCCGCTTTCAGCGAGTAGGAGTCTGAGCCAAGAGGAGACAGAAAGCAGAAGACTGTAGCACCAAACAAGCCCCCGATCGGGTTAGGTAACTAGAAGCATGAATTGAACCTCACTGCTTGCTTTTGGAGCTGCTCAGAAGGAGAGAAATGAGGGGTTTTTAATCTGTACGTTTTACCTAACCTGCTTCCTTTTTGTATGCTCTTCTCTCACGGTCAGATTTAATTCTACTGAAGAATGGAGAGAGAACACACAAGAATGGAGAGAGAACACACAGAAATTCAGAGGAAGGGAGGGGAGAGAGGTGGGAAGAAAAGGAAAGCCACGTTATTCCACCATTTCCCAATTCAATTCAAGCAGGACCAGCACTAAGGCAGAAATTCCTCTGTGGGCTTTCAGCCTCTTCCAAAGCATTCAAAGGAGACTATGGTGGCCACAGTTCAGTGAAGAGTGAAGCCCTGCTCTGAATAACGTGTGATATTATGTAAAAAATAAACATGAGCTTTCATATATGGGACGATGAGAGTCATCCAACACTGGTTTTACTTCCTCCAAATCTGGCATCTTGTGTAAGTCAGTAGCCCACATCCCCTCCAACACGGAGAGCGGTGGGCAGCCCTCTCCAGCAAGTGACTTATCCCGCACTGTACACACTGCAGTTTGCATGGGATAAACCATCCTCTGGAAGCACAGGCAGGTAGATCTGCATCTACCCTGAGGAGCTCCTCACCAGTGAACGTGCTGTGGAGAACCAGCACAATTTGGCTATTATTATTGGCAGCTACAACAGCTGGGACACCACCAGTGGGCTGAAGCACACCCCCATCCCACAGAGACCCTTGAGATCAACAGCTATGTGTTCCTCTGCTAGGTTATTTTTTTAAAAAATTTCTCAGGATTTTGCACGTGAACAGTTATATCATTTCACCTCTACAGTTAATATCATACCCTTGGTGGATCATAAGGAAAGGGGAACACCTCAATTCTCTTTAGAGATCATGAAAGACAATGCAGCCTACTGAATGACCAACCTTGTAAAGGAGGAAAGATTACTGCAGACTAGTAAACTCCTGGGAAGGTTTTAGATTTTAATTATGTCTCAGCTTTCACCCCAACGTCCTAAGTTTAATTATATTTACTTACCCTCCAATGAGGTTTTGTAAGGATTATCATATTAACTTTTGAACAGCAGTCTGAAGATGTGAAGATTAATATGCAACACAGTGTTGCTGCCAGGTGTAATAAGCTCACAATTTGTGGTTAGAAAACACTTTTCAGTCCAAGAAAAGAGAATTGCATATATTGGACTGACGATGGAAAGCTTTGCAAGGTAAAACCTAACAGTGCACCTAAAGGTGTCTGACGCAAGTTCCCAAAGAGAAGGAAAAAAAATCAACAGTCACCACTAACAACCAAAGCAAAACAAGTTAGATTTTATTAGATAACTGGTAGTGAAGCCAGTGATGAAAAACAGTGATGAAAAATGTGTTACTTCTCTTGGAAGGCTGCAAGAGTCTTAAAACTCCCTATGACCAACCCTAGTTTATGCAAAGAATACAAAGGGCTATGCCCAAGAGTTATCTCTTCCCAGCTGATGGACCCATAACTCCGGAGAGCAGATCCCCAGATGAATAATGACTTGCCTCTTATGTGAGTGGAATGGAGTCATAACTCAAAGCCGACCATCATGGGTTTACGTAGAGCTATTCTGAGGTCAAGATTTATTTCATGTCATGGAAGGAGCAGTCTATTAGTCACAAGCACTTCATTCTTTGACAGAACAAAGTGATAATTCCCATAACTTACCAGCGTTGTTTTTCAATACCATTAATTAAACCCTGAAACTTCCCATGATAAATTACAGCAGAGATTCCTTGCTGAACATGGAAGAAGACAAATTGACTTCATCTGTTCTTTATCAGTGAGGTAACTCCACAGCATGTTGCAATATCACATACCTGGATCTATGTTAAATCGGTCTAGGAGCCTGAAAACTAGCTTGCTTAGGATTTTGCGGTTCAATTTATCTGGTTTGTACCTGGACAGGCCTTGATACTGTCTGCAAGCAAAGAAACAAAATCAGAAAGAACATCTGTGGAATTGCCTAAAGTATGTTTTTCAAATAGCAGATATTTAACAGCAGAGGTTTGCCAGGTGTAAGAACAGTCCCCTAGCTTTCCCAAGTTACAGCAAAGAGCCATCAATACAACCACAACAATTTCCCTGTCAGTGACTGAAGCAAGTCCAGAGGGTTATTTTAAAGAAAGATAGAGCCAGCGATCCTCTCGTCTGCTTTCAGAACTGAGGCTGCAACTATTGTCCCCACACCGTGAGGCCGACTGTACGCTTGGCTTTGTGACTGACAGGAGCTATTCTAGTGAGCGGCAATTTATAAATTAAAACACACACGACTATTTCATGAGCACACGAAGGTTAACCACTTGCATCTCGTGTTTTTCTGCCACTTCATCACAGTATTATCTTCCTGCAAAACCTGTACAACCGATACTGAAACTCACTCTTGTCTGCAGCAAAGTACAAGAGTCCGATTGCTACAGGCTCCTGGAGGAAGCTTTGATATTGTTGTATTGCAGAGATCTACTGCCCAGGTCTCACTTTGCACCCCTGGCTCCTGGCAGGAACCGAGCATCTGTCAATAGGAACGATACCTCTGTCTCCCAGGCTGAGGCGTTTGAGCAGACTCTGGCACAGACACTCCCCTTTCTCAGCTGAGAAGTAAATATATTGCCGTCCATTCTGCTGAGATATTAGATAGACAACCAGAGAACATACTGTCCTCTGACAGCAAGTTGGCCCCAGCTGTTTGGAAAGTCAACAAGCGTTTCTACCTTGTGATGCTGCTGATATTAAAACCAGGTTCACACCATGTGTCCAGGATCTGCAAAAGCGTGCTTTGCAGCTCAGGATATTCTCCCACGTAATCTTCCACCAAGTTCGTTTTATCTTGGAGCAGCAGTGGCGTACACATCTGTGAGAAGAAAGGACATTTAAAGCAGCGTGCCCTGCCTCAGAGCCCCATGCTGCACTGCGCAGGCTGGGTGCTGCAGTGCTCAGAAGGCACGGACAAGGCCAGGGACGGTGCACCCCGAGAGCTGGCATAGGGCTGTCCCCACTCCCCGTCCCTCGGACACAGGGGGAGAGCCTGTCACAGTCCCCTGCTTCATCGCCCAGTGCTGCCTGGAAGAGTGATGTGGCGTATTCAACACAAATACCAGCAAAGCTTCAAACAGCCAAAGCACTAAGTACCACCGTAGTGACAACCGTTTGTCAGGACCACAGCTAGAATTTGTCATACCAGTGACTGCGGCTAGAAAAACAGCCCAGTATGCTGTAATGGGGCCCAACAAAATACACTCTGGCACTTCCCTGGATGTGAAGGCACATCAGCAATGCAGCAATTACCTCTTGGGAACAAAGTAAAGCCTTCAGTGAAAGGCGGCACAACCTGGAGGGCCCTGATGGATCTCCTGCTAAACAAAAGGTGGATCTGATGACGGAGAAGCCTGCAGAGGAAATGACTCACCTTCTCCACATCTTGATCTGGCTGTAATTTTAGCTTAATACTCAGCATGGCTGCCTAGAAAATGCAATCAGAAAAAAAAAAAAAGTTGTGTATTTAGGGGAAGAACAACACAGTGGATAAATGGGCATTATTCCAAAGTGAAGTATATATGCTATCATCCAAATTTTTAATGTGTTAATTATTTCTGTTTAATTTTCAAGTACAAATCATATAAACATTTGGCCACATCCATTTCACTTAGAGACATACAGAACACTCCTGGCAGAGTTGCATATTCTGAGCAGCAGTGTTCCCTGGAGCAGAAATTAAAGACCAAGTTGTCTGGCAGAAAGAGAGAAAGTAAAGTGCTTGGACAAAATCAGCTAAGATGGATTTTGCTATCAATATAGTTGCAAAAATCACCGGACCCTCTTAAAAGCCTCTGAAATAAAGTAGTCCTAGTTTTCTATAATTTCTGCACAGCTCCACACCCCTGAAAACGCTCAGCTTCACCACCATCAGAAAGATGAGAAGAAGTTTTCTTCCCTTTTGTGGTACCTACAAATCTTTGATAAGCCAAGACCTGCCATGGTCACAAATTAACTCCACGTCAGTACCTTCTGCAGACGAGCACACCCTGCCACGGCGGATGGCACTAACTCAGGCTGCACAGAACTGGTTCAGGCACTGTCCCTCCCGTCCCAGCTGGGTGATTACAGAAATGGATTTACATCTCACTGTGCCTTGACTGGGAGGCATAGAAACTCAGGATTTTAAGCAGTTAATAGTGTCTAAATTCTGTAGTGTGTGAGAATACTTGGATGTCAAATACAGAATAAGCATACAATGGCTTTCTTTAATATAGCGTATTGTTCCAGTAAATAGAGTAATAAAAGCAAGAAGCCTTCCAGTACATTTATGTGTTAGTCCTGGAGTAACTATGAACAAGGAAAGGAGGATGTTTTACATAAAGTGTCTTTCTAATTACTTTGCAAAGTTGGGTTGTATTTCCCCAAATGGCTCTAAACAGTGTTTGATAACACAACATCTCTGACCCTTCTGCAGCAGGTAACGCCAAGCAACAGGGTCATCATCCATGCATGTCATCAGTGGAGGTCACAAATGCCTCTTTATTCAGATGGGATAAAACCGTATGCTGGGGCTCAGAGGAAAAGCTCTTCACAGAATCACAGAATGATATGGGGTTGGCAGGGACCTCTGGAGATCATCCAGTCCAACCCCCTGCCACAGCAGGGTCACTCAGGGCAGGTCCCACAGGAACCAGGCGGGTATGAATGTCTCCAGAGGAGACTCCACCACCTCCCTGGGCAGCCTGTTCCAGGGCTCTGCCACCCTCACAGGAAAGAAGTTCCTCCTCATGTTTAGGTGGAACTTCTTATGTTCAAGTTTGTGCCCATTTCCTCTTGTCCTGTCACTGGGCACCACTGAAAAAGACCGGGCCCATCCTCTTGACACCCTCCCTTTAAGTGCTAATAAGCATTGATCAGATCCCCCCTCAGCCTTCACTTCTCCAGACTTCTTGTAAGAGAGATGCTCCAGGCCCCTCATCATCTTTGTAGCCCTATGCTGTACCCTCTCCAGCAGCTCCCTGTCCTTCTGGAACTGGAGAGCACAGAACTGGTCCCAGTGCTCCAGATGGGGCCTCCCCAGGGCAGAGCAGAGGGGGTATGACCTCTCTTGACCTGCTGGTCACAATCTTCCTGATGGCCTCCAGGATGCCATTGGCCTTCTTGGCCACAAGGGCACATTGCTGGCTCATGGGCATCCTGTTGTTCACCAGGACTCCTAGGTCTTTCTCCTCAGAGCTGCTATCCAGCAGGTCAGCCCCCATCTTCTCTTCAGCAGGTTTCTCAATCTGCAATTGATTTTGCTTTGAGAGAAAGATCATGAAAATGATGGATTTGTTTATCAAAATAGTTGCATTTCAGAACTGGGTTATTTGTTAGAGTATGTACACAAATATAAGACACTAAAAAATGTCCATTTCCCCCAAGGAAACACAAACCTCATCATTCTATTTCACCTGCATGAAACCTTCAGAGGAAAATTTAACCAGAAAAATAACCTCAGTGGGGGTAGAAGCACACCTTGAAACACGTTTTCTGTGATGTCCCCTGTCATTCCAGTGACATTTCAGTGTAACTCAGCCCCAGCAGCACGAGCTGTGCAGACCCCGCTGAGCGTTGCTGCCTGAACCCCCAGCTCAGCGCTGGGAGCAGAGCCCGTGGGTCACGGCACCTTCTGGGAGCTTCAGGCAGAGATTTCACCCACTGTGTCACAGGCTGCACAAACGCAGACAACCAGCACACACCACACAAGTTCAACTGTTCAGTTTTACTGTCCAGAATGAACAGAGATACCCAGTTAACAGTGGGAAAACATTTTTTTTTTTTTGTTTATAGTTGTTTTAGGTTTGGGTTTTGGGGTTTTAGCTGGGGGGGTGTTGAGTTTTTTGTTTGTTTGTTTGTTTGAACACAAAAGGAACAGTGTCAGACAGCCCAGCCTTCATCCCCAAAAGAGAAATCAACAGAAGATTTCACTGACCAAAGCAGGAGCAAATGTGGACGCTGTGACGGTACGGTCCAAACCAGACACTGAACAGACAGGCACAGCATCCTTTCTCAGCCCAGCGAAATCTGCAGCCAAATCTCTCACTCCAGACTTTGTAACTACTCCCCGTGCTTAGATGCCAATAATTCGCTCTGCTCCTCAAGCTTCAGGTACCTTTTCTCTCAAATTAACATCACAAAGTTCAAGCTGAGTGATTACTCTCAACCTGTAGATGAGCTGAAGGTTGCTACTTCTGGTTTGGACCTCAAGGAGAGCTTTGGGTCTCCAAAGCTGGTTTTATCCTCCCAGCTATCTGTTTGCAAAATAAATAAATAAATAAAACCACAAAAAAATCTCCAACTTGCAACTCTCAAAATCTCGTTTCACCATTTGATCTCATTAGTATCTTTTTATTAAACAAGTAACCCGTTAGTTTCAACATGCAAGCATAGACAATGGTTTCCCTAATAGCTTTTTAATGTTCACATGCATGTGAAAATTTTGATTAACCTAATTGCAGAACTGTTATCTATCTAAATGGCACGCTTTTATCTCCATCTCTATTCACTGTACAGGTGACTTAATCAGATGAACATGTGCCATGTCAGGGTAGGTGTTCCTCTTTCACTGGATGTATATTCTACTCTGTACCAAAGAGCATAGAGCAACGAATATTCATTTAGCCAAAGCGTGGAGAGACAGCGATTTCAACACCAGCTGTGGCAGCCCTGGCTCCCACCACCACCGCTGCCGGTCAGAGGAACGCCGTGAACACTCTCCCACTTCAAGCAAATCACACAAGTTGGATTTAACATCGTTGTCATATCACCCTGCTAACGTAGGTGATGGAGCAGAGGGATCGTGCTGCTGGCAGGAACTTCCCCTGGCGGGGAACCTGGTCAGCATTCTTCTTAATTCATTAGGAAGAATGACTTTCCTGAGAGGGTGGTCAGGCACTGGAACAGCCTGCCCAGGGAGGTGGTGGAGTCACCATCCCTGGAGGTAGTTAAGAAACATGTAGACGTGGCACTTCAGGGCATGCTCTAGTGCCCGAGATTGTTGGGTTGGGTTGGGGTTTTTTTTTGTGTGTGTATGGTTGGACTTGGTGATCTCAAAGGTTCCTTCCAATCATGAAGACTCTATGACTCCATGATTCTGCAGTGGGGCAGGAGCTGCATCTGTGCACAAAGCTGAAGGTGGCAGGAGACATATGGCCTGGGTCCTGGGGACAAACAATGCAGCTGGACGGCAGGGTGTAGTTACACAGGCTGGCTGAATAGCGAGGACAACTCAGATAAAATCAGTGTGTTTACAATAGGAATAATAAGAGAAAAGATATGAGTAACTGTAATAAAGATGAAAGTGTTAGGCAGCTGCATCTGTGGTCTCAATTTCGAGCTATTTTAAGATTCTGTTTTGTTATTATCATGTTTTGAATTGTTTCACTCAACAAACAAGTTTTGTGTAACACGACCCTATTTTTAACAGTCTGTTCATAGATGATAAGATCTCCAGAAAAGCAACACCTCACTCCCAGACTCATTTTGTAGTCAGAAAATAAACATTCTAATTAGGCAGACAGCATGCTGTAACTGAAATGGTGCAAATCCCCCTCCCCAGCCCAGAAATGGGCATTTCCCCGTCTGCGGAGCTGCACCCTCAAGCTGTGCTGGAGGACAGGCCAGTGTGGCTGGGAGCGGGCAACGATGGCAACCCAACGGCAGATCCTCTGACTCAGGCTGATCAGTGGGGCAACAGACATCCTGAGCAGCACATACCTCCCCCACCTCCCCCGTTCATCAACGAGCAAAACCCCCTAGTTATTACGCAGGAACAGGGAAAAGCTCTGGTGAATGCTAAGGTATCGTCAGTTTATCAGGGTCTGCCCACCCACCCTCCCTCAAACACATCATAGTCCTGGCTGCTGGTACCAGTAGCCTTTTCACAAAACTACACTTCATGCACAGACAGTGTGCAGTCTAACAACAGCAAAGAACTAGCATCATTGCTGCACATAAACTTGTTTAACCTATACTAAACTCCTCCTGGCCCAGATCATAACAGAAATATGGGAACAGCTGGTCCATCTCTCACCTTGCATCCCCCACGTGGACACGAGATGATGAAGCCCTTGCTTAGTGCAGGAGAAAAGGTGATGCACTGCCTGACTCAAATCCCATCAGAGTTCACCAGTCTTCCGATTGTCCTCAGTGAGCTTTGGGTCATTCTTTGATTTATAGTGAAATCAAAAATTGTTATTTGGACAGTTCCTAATAGTTTCGTTTCCCAAGGATAAACACAAATATAGCAAAGGAGGGCTGGATGAGGATGGGGAAGAATTCACAGCTGGACAATACTACATTAAATATATCTAAAATGCTTGTAGGTGCATTGGCCAAAGCATGGGGGAAGTTCCCCAAACCTGACGCACTCAGGCCAAGCCACAAGCACAGACCACTGTCTCAGTCGTGCGATTGCAAACACAAGAGTATGGGAAAATGGTGACTGTTTTGAAGTGAACACACAAGCCCAGAGCACCCTGCACCAATACTTGATCCTCTCAGCTTGTTTTGAATGCAATTGGCTATGTCTCATGTAAAAATGACTTTTCTTTCCATATACAGTACGAGGTGCAGGAAGCCACACAAGATCTTATCTGCAAGGGCTTGTGCACTTGGGTGGTGTCTACACTGACAATTTAGGCAATTTTCCCACGGTGGGGTTAGCATCAGAGGAATAACCTTTTGCTCGTAGCACTGCTTGGAGTGATGATGCAGGACAGACACAAACGGTTTCTGATGACTCCTGCATTACTTAGCTCTGCTGCAAGCAAGTTGGGACAACACAAAGGTAAATATGCCCGTGCCTGACTTGGTGTACTATTTCTGAACCAATGGCGGAGGAATGTCTTCAAATCTATCGAACAGACCAAACAACAGAATGAGACTTTGCAGAGGAGGATCCAACATTAACTCAAAGAAAATCACAGTGATCAAAGCCTGGATACATAATAATGGTAGAAATAACTGAGTAAAAGGCACACCACGTATTAATCATTGGGAACATCTGTTTTGTGCTTTGGAATCACTCATTTCACACTTGCGGCTAATCAGCTCAAACTCTCAGAGTGCATCACTGCATAGTGTATGACATCAGGTTACATGTTTAATTACTTCCTGCTTAAAGAGCATACAATGTACACAGCTCTCTTCAGGAAGATCTTCAGAAACAAAAAAACCCAGCCATTTCCCAGGGCCACTTTCAAGAGAGCATAAACATATTTTATTAGGTGTGAGACTGTCAAAATGAAGTAGTAACAGGTTACTTGAATCTTAAGAATCTAAGGTAGAGGGAGAGGAGTAAAAGTCAAGGTTGGAATATGGATGTGCTCAGGTAAACGAAAGAGGGAACTGAAACAAACACTTCTGTAATTTGTCTTCCTCAGGTCACTCAAAGCAGTTTTAAACCTGGTTTAACTGGTCAGTGTATCCTCCAGAGCACTGCCTGAGTTCCCTGTGCCCACCTTCACCACTCTCTGTACAATGGGATCTGCTGCACATTTGCACCTCTTCTCCCTCAGCCTGCTTGCTCGATGAGAGGACAGAAACGCTGGCAGATGGAGCAGAATCCTGCAATCTGAATTATTATTTCCCAGCAGCACCTTTCCAACCACTTCACCAGAGAGATGCCCATAGCAGAGGTGGCTCAGGACGATGCGGTGCTTGGGAGGAGGCAGTGGAGTGGTCCATGGCCACAGGTTGGCTACCTCTGTTCTGAAGTGGCATGAATCTCGCAGGCAACGTGACATTAAAGCTGTCCTTTAGCAGTAGATTAAGTTAATAGGAAAAAAGGGTTGAGACTGGCATAGTCATCCTTACATGAAAAACATCCCCTGTACAATTCTCCTCATTTTTCTTAACGATTATTATTTCTAATTTAAAAGAAATAAGAAAATTCAAATGCACATGCTTTAAAATACAGTAAGGGTTGAACAAGCCTTAGTAATTAAGGTGGTGAATGGGGAAAAGAAGCAAAATCAGAGACATTTTCATTGTTCTGAGAACAGCTCAAGAAGTCAGAGTGAAGAAATCCAAAATCTGAATATCCATTAATCAATCAATCTTCACACTGATCCGTGGTGCAAAAATACACCACGTGTACTAAAGCACCGTGTGTGAAGTCAAAACATCTCTACACTGAAAACTGAAAGTCATGTTGGGGATCGAACTACACATTTCTACACCTTAGCATATTTGTATTCCTTCAATTCTTTGGTCAACTGTCCTTTCTACGGAATTATCAAATCCTTTCTGTAGCAGTACATACCCCTGATTAAAACTTTGAATGCTCTGTCTACAGAGGTTTTTCTCTGCGTACTTCAACTTATGACAAATTTTAACAACTGAATTTTAATAGATAATCCACATTATCTTAATTGAAAGAGCAAACATTAACTGAATTTAATATATAGAATCAACCTTTATTGTTTGTAGAAAGTAACAGAGAAATCTGGATGGACATCAATCAAAAAAACCTGTTAAAAATTAAATACTCCCTGTCCCACTAAACACTTAGTCCAATACTCTCATTTAAGAAACAAGCTGATGAAGGGGAGAAAAATGCCGCTAGTCACCGATACAGAGAAGCTGCAGTGGGAGCTCTCAGGCCCAAGAATATTTCTGGTTGTCAGAAGCTAAAAAGATTACTTATTGTTTCCTTCCTAAACCCAGCTCCACTGCCACCTGTTCAGAATTTACTATAAAGCTGTTAAACAAGACGAGAACTTTGATGCTGACTTTGAAAACAAGTTTCACTGTATCTGACCCGAGCAGCACTCACTACTGATCCAGAAGCAAAGGAATTTGATTTTTTTCTTTAAGCACAGCTATCTTTTTACCTTTATAAGCTGTTTAAAAAAAATGTAAATAAAATAACTCAGTGGACAATAGAGGGCATTCATACCACAGAAAGACAGCCGCCACCCTTAGACATGAAATATCGCAGCACATTAAGTCATGAGACCCCGCTAATCAAAGCTGACAGGGCCCTGAATGTGATTTCTGCTGAGACTTAGCGATATCATGGGGCACTGAAGCATGCACAGCCTGCCAGACTGCCCCTGTTCATGTGACAATGGCTTTTATTCCTGAAAGGGGCCTGCGAGTGACAAGAGTCCCCTTTGTCTCTGGGCTCTCGCATTCGCGGTGCAAGAGAGGTTCATTCAACCAGCCCCAGACACTCTTTGAAAGGCTGAAGTGTAACATAAGATGACCATGAAACACTAGCTTGCCTTCTGCCTACCCCTCATTCTTCTCAAGCACAGCCTGGCCTATTCAGGGCCTCTCCCAGACTCACTCGCGCTGCATTACCCCCGGTCTGCTGAATCCCGCCATTGTCCCGGCCCCACCAGCGCCCTCCCCACAGCGCCAGCCACCAGGCTGCACCACGGCCGGAATGGCCCAGGCCCGGGGCAGCGTGGAGCCGCAGGACGTGGCTTCGGGGGGCTCCCGGGAAGGGAACAAAGCCGCCATGTTTCAGCTGAAACCCACCAAGCGGGACGGTGGGACCCTCCTGCCTCTTCTCGCCCCGTGGGCCAGCAGGAGCACAGCCGGGAGCCCCGGCAGAGCTCGGAGCGTGGCCCCGGATGGCCATGCTCCTCCAGCAGCTGCCAGCTCCGCTCACCAAAGAAGGGATACAGGCCCTGAACCGGCCAGACCACAAACCCACCGACATGGCCCCATTTTTTCCTTCAACTTACAGGATCGGTTTGTTTTCCTGCATCATGGGAGCACTAGTGCCATCCGCTGGCCAGCGCTCCCCCTCCGGTGCCTCCTCACCACAGCTATTTTATGCTGAAAATCAGAATAAAGTGACCTCCACCTGTGCCATCTTCCATCCCCCCCAGCCTGCACACAGCTGATGGTCCCTTCGCTGCCCCGCGGCACCCAGCCCCACAGCCCACCCCAAACCGCCCGGCTGCGGCCATCCACAAACCCATCTGGCTTTTGACCAGCTCTCCCGAACCAAGGCCCACGGGGAGGGCCAGATACGCTTCAGAATCAAATAACTGCCATGGGATCCCTGGGAACTCCTTTTCTGAAAAGATCTTCCTCCAAAACCTCTGTGAGGGAAAGGAGCCTCAGCCCACGGGGGCCTCTGTGGATCATACACTACAGCAGGAATCACGCTAGAATAAATGCTGTGTGTCTTACTGCAGATACAGCAAGAAAATAAATAATGACAGCAAGAATTTATAAGGATTTCTGTCCTTTCAGGTGAGAGACAGAAGAGCCACAGATCCTCCAGGTGAACCTGCACTACTGCCCCATTGGAAAGCCAGAGAAGAGCAGGACAAGCAGACCCACCATGGTCCTGCAAGTGCTCAGAGCCCTTGTTCCAGGATTTTGGGGGTTTGTTCCTGTGAATAGGTATGATCAGTCCCCAAGGGCAGTAAAAGATTTCCTGTTATTCTTGAAGATAACTCTGCTCGTCCTTCTGGCAACAAAACAAAACTAGAAGAAAGTTATAGCTGAGGGTAGGCAGCAGTTGAGGCTTCCTGTTTTTCATACTGGGAATGGCTTATAAATGAGCTTTTCTGTGGAAGAAAGAACAGAAAACCAATTCCACCCCCGAAAAATTTAGAGTTTTCCGAAAACAGATCTAGAAAAAACTGCATTTTTAATGACAACAATAAATACGTTTGGAGCCACGAACTCAAAAATCACATTTGAATACAATAAATACTACATTTCTGTTACAATTTTTGAACACTTAAGCTCAAAAACTTATTAAGCAAAAGAATAAATTTAAAGCAGCTACCTGTGAGCTTCTAATCAAGTATGAAATACCCTTGTTTCAGTATTCAAAGAAATCAACAAGAATGGAATTCCATGATCTCACTTGGGAATTCAGCTTTACTGAAGAATAGGGTTTTAAAAATGTTATTTGATTTTTTTCTTCGGCTAAACAAGATCAAACTGTTCTACACCATCAAAGTGAACCATCTTCCTTTGAGAAAACCAAACCTATGGGTTTTGCCTTTTAGGAAAAAAAAAAAAGCATTAAGAGTATTGCAGCAAGAACACTTGCAGTATTGCTCATAAGAACACTTGCAAAGCTGCCAGGACACCACAGTGACTCCAGAGATGCTGCAAGAACTCTAAACTATGGGTAAAACATACCAAGTTCTGGGTTTGCTGAGCTCCTGCTAGTGTCAACCACTCAAACTCAAACACATGAGTAGTAATGCATTTTGAATATGAGCTTCAATGGCAAAGAGGCTTTGAAACTCCTCAAACTGAGAACCCTTTGGTTAGGGCAATCACGTAGGAACACAGAGACTTTTCCAAGCCCTCCTCACCACAGGCAGACTGGAGATAGCACAGCAGGTCTACAATCAACTACTAAAATCCCTTCTTTTCTTGCCAAAGACAAGGAAAACAAAAAAGAACACAACCATCCCCTTAAATTCTCCAAATTAAACCCTATTAACCTATTACTTTCAAAGGTCAGAAAAGGGGTGGAGGAAGGATTCACTGACATTCTGTACTCAGCCATTAGAAAAAATGAGGTTGAACACAGGCTGGTCGTGTACACGGGAAGAGCACACTAAGCTGTACCATTCACAGTGTGCAGCTGCTGTGATGAAATGGAATTCACATTGAAATTCATCCAAAAAAAGGACACAGACATTAACAGAGAGCTGGGTAGGTAAATTTATTTGAAAGACATGACCCACCTCTTTGTAATGGCCCTTGTGATAAAGATGACTGACATGTTCAAGCAAATAGTTCCGGTCTGCTGTATGGAGCTGGTAAATGCTAATCAGTGGGTCAAGAACATTAGCTGGGCACTGGGCTAATATTCGGAGTACACGGTCCTGCAGCTTCTTCAGTTTGATGCCAGGCTGAAAAAAAATTTAAAAAAAATCAAACACAGATTTAGTAAAGATACACATTTTTTTTTCACAGTATCCAATTTAAAAACATTAAATGTTTGCTGGATAATTCTGGAAAAGGCATATGGCCTTGTGCAAAAGTAAGATATGAAACTGGAAAAATGCCCTCTTTTACTAACACAGCCATTTAGAAATTCTGTCCTCTAGCTCCCAGCAGAAAGTCTTTGAATCCAGCAACTCCCCTCAAGGGAGATCTCACCTATCAGGCATAAGAATTCAATTTTCATTCCCAGGATTGCTCCTGGGTGCAAAAAGGGCATGAAAAGCAAAAGTGTCGTCAAAAGATGCAGAGACACAAGTATTAATTCTTGTGTTCCTGCAGGATCATTCTCTTATGACACAGGAATTTCAGTGCCAGTAGCACTTTGCCGCACTTCACAGATACTGTAACGGCAGAGCTCAACATGTGAAAACAGCCTTTTGGAAAAATGGGAAACGAAACAACACAAATAGAAAAGTATCTTGCAGTTCCGAGCCAAAAGCATGTAAAAAAGAGAAAATCTCAATAGGTCAGAGTCTATGGAGGCATAAGGAATGGTAAACATTAGGATGTATAATCTGATGTCCCAACGTGACAAAGCTAGACACTCAGCTGCTGAAAAGTCATACTGTTACCATTTTCTGCATTCCCAATGATAAAAGCTCCCCAGCATATGGCAGGAGTTAAGCAACTGTACAGTAACTGGCTTCTATTTGCAGAACACTATGCAGAGTAGATGACTGCAATTGGTTTGTCCTGACAGCAGGGATGTGAGTTCCAGTGGGAAAGCCTCCATCCCAGCGAAGGCTGCAAGATCAACACTCGATCAAAGTGATTTGATCTGGAAAGATGGAAATCCCAAACAGAGCTCTCGCATCAGAGCTTCTAATAGTATTTAATTTTCAGGGCATACAACAGACAAGAACATCTCAGCAAGAGTTTCACACCTTGTCCCACCGTGTTTGTATGAGAAGACATTGGACTATGGGATAAGTGAAACTGGGGACACTTGAGGGACATTAAAATCAATCGCCTTCTCCTTTCTCCCGGATCTCTTGATCTCTCTTTTCCTAACCTGTTGAACAGCAGGATGCTCTTTTATCCAAAGCTGCAGCTCGGCGGTGATGCAATACGCAAGGGAATGCCCTTTCCCCTTCCAATCACTGCTACTCTCCAGCATGTCCAGGAGTCCTGCCAATGGCTCCTCCAGCCCTGCAAAGCCCCGCCTGATTTCTTCCTTGAGCTGCCGAGATACAAAACCACATTGTCATGTACAAAAAGATTAGTGAATCCTCCCTTCCCCCAGCCAAACACAAAGCTTTATTTTTTTTAATTTAATCTATTCAGAGAGGTAACTGTTGCTATTCAGCCACCATCCATGCCTCCAGTGACTTTTCATGTCATTACAGATTCCTTCATGGCTCACTGCACCTCAAACCCAATGGGAAAAGCAGCAATTGTCCACACTAATTATCCCATAAAGACAGAGAAGTTGTTCTGTGTGGCAGACAAAGGGGCTTGGGATTTGGGGGAGGGGGAGAAAAGAAGTGAGCTGGAGAAAGGGGTGTTATTAGGAAAATGGCAATATTGAAGGAAGATAACTGGGCTTAAAAACCTACTCATCTTCTAACAGACCTACAAGTAACAAAGCATATAAACACCTTCTCCTCACTCTTGTACCACAAACTTTCATATTTGACCTTATACCCGCTTCACAGCCGCAATGGCATAATGCTCCTCACCGTAAAGGAACGATTGGGAGTATTACAATAGTTCGCATTTTGCACACAAGGTTAAACAGAAAGAAATACCAGTGCTGAAACTCAGTCGCATTGCCGTCCTGTGAAACCATGCTCCTTTCCTCCAAACCTACCCGAGTAGGGGATTTTCTGTTGACGACTTGCTGCCAGGGCATGCCACTGCACACCTCTGAGGCTAACGGCTCGTGACATGGGAAAACTCCACGCCATAAATCTTAGGAATCCCAGGGCGATGCATTGAGAAATGTGAAGGAATCGGACACTCACTTTGTGAATGTTAATAGGCTACTTACTACCCATCTGGTAGAAGTGATAAATTAGCAGAACTGAGCAATATCTTTATCATGTTTACATTAGAAGTAGTTTCCAGGGAGCCGGGAGGGTTGGCAGGGTGAGGAAGTGGCATCCCTCAGTACCCATACAGGACCTTTCACTGCCCGGTACACTTACTGGCGTGGAGTGAGGCAAAAGCAGAGACAGAAAACAAGAAATCACTAAGAGCAGCTGCTGTCTTTCTTTTCTGGCTAAAAAGCAAAATCCAAAAGATGCTCAATCCCTCCTGCAGCCAGAACTTGTAATTTACTGTATATGATGGCCCTAGTTGTAGCTTCCAATGGAAACAACATTAAGTTTGAAGAACGACATGGAAAACAAAAGTAAATCTACAGAAAATTTGCCAATGAATTTGTTCTTCTTTATTCATCGACAATATTTACTGGAAGACTGTTATTTTCCATAGTGTCTTTCATGTTCTGGAAAAACCACAAAACCTATCGTTTTACAACAAAAATTGTCTTTCTCACTAGATTATCAAATGCAGCATGAAAAAGCTGATGACTAACAAAGATGTGACTTTAGATAACAGATTTCTCCCTGTAAGTATTTTTTCCCTGTGGCAAGAATTTGTGATGTCAAACACAGGGCTCCAACTTCACTGCGAGATTCAGCAGAAGGAAAAAGCAAACCACAAATATCCAGTGCAACAGCCAAAGGAAAACAAAGCAACTCTCCAACTAAATTGCACTGTTTATAAATTGCCTCCCTTCTTTTTCCCCCCTTTTTTTTTTCTCCCCAAAGCCCCTCTTCAGCACATTTAGACTGAACAAGAGCTTTCACCACAGCTCAGCTCCTCCTAAGGCTGGAGGCAGAGCTGGGCTTTGGCAGGACAGGCTCCAGAAACGCAGGGTCCTGCTCTCACCCAGAGCATCTCCAGACACTCCCCAACTGCTGTTATCTGGGCTGAATCTTGCCTTGGTACCAGACAGTCTTTGACAAGCAGGAGAAAAGCCTTCTTCAAACCTTCCTACCAACCTGAAGACTTCAGCAATGGTATGTATGGCATGTGTAGTCTGAGAGGGGAAAAAAAAACAAAGCAAAAAAAGGCCTGAGACACCTAAATGAGAGAGAAAAGAGTGCTGTGCTGCCTGGCTGTCTCCCTGCCAGAGAAGGATTCCTCTCAAATGTGTAATTGCCATTTCCATTTCAATTGATTCCCATGGCAGGGAGCGCTCCTTGGGGGATTTCTACAGCCTGACAGATCATGGGAATAGGAAAATGTGGCTGATGCTCAAACTGCATATTCCTTCATTCAGTTTTGGTCCCTTATTTCTAGTTACACAGCTCAGGGCAGTCTGATGATGCTTCTTGGTTATTCTAAAACCCTTTCCTATGTAGGAAATGACCACTGTTATAAACATGTTCCAGAACTGAGGTCACCCCATGGACAGATACCTTCCCTCAGCTCGTGGTTACTCGATGGAGACCAAGGGGCCAATTCACTGGAGTTAACAGACGCTATTTGCCTTACATTTACCCACAGGGACAGGCAGAGCAGCTCCCTGCCATTCAAACATCAATGGAGGAGATGGAGTTGTGGTTAAGTCAACCTCCCTCATTTATCTGAAATGGACAGTTGGATGCCAGCACCACACACACCTCAAGCTGCACAGCAGGCAGGGCAGCAGCTGTCCCTGAAAACAGTGTCTGCACTTGCTGTGGACACTCTGCCCCTCTGAAGGGTGGCGATGCCCTGAACCTGGATTAGCCCATTTCAGTGGCAGTGTGACAAGCACATGTCCGAAACCATTCTATGAATCACAGAATGGTTTGGGTTGGAAGGGACCTTAAAGACCGTTCAGTCTCACCCCCTGCCCTGGGCAGAGACACCTCCCACCACACCAGGTTGCTCCAAGCCCCCTCCAACCTGCCCTTGAACCCCTCCAGGGATGGGGCAGCCACAGCTTCTCTAGGCAACCTGGGCCAGGCTCTCACCACCCCCAGCAGCAAAGAATTTCTTCCTAATATCTCTTCCTAATCTTCCCTCTTTCAGTTTAAAACCATTGTCCCTCATCCTGTCACTCCATTCCCTGATCAAGAGTCCCTCTCCAGCTTTCCTGGAGCCCCTTTAGGGACTGGAAGTGGCTCTAAGGTCTCCCTGGAGCCTTCTCCTTTGCAGGCTGAACTCTCTCTCTGAACTCTTCCAACTGTCTCAGCCTGCCCTCACAGCAGAGGGGCTCCAGACCTCCCAGCATCTCCATGGTCTCCTCTGGCCCCATGTCCATGTCCCATTGGGACATTCATGTTGTGCTCCCCACCTCAGAGGCAGCTACTGCTGTGCTACTGCCTGGTCCCACCACAGCCCTCCTAATCTCTCTAAAAGGTCTTTCCTCCAGGTTCAGAAACACATCCTCCAGGCTCAGAAACGCACTTCTGCCCATGCCCACAGCCATGCAGTGCTGCCTGACGGCGGGGGTCAAGGGGGACAGAGCTGCCCCAATGGGGAGCCGCAGCCCGGACCCTCTGCAGAACTAGCGTCTCACTGGGGTGAGCGTTCCAGAAACAACCAAACCAAATAAGCAGAGCTATAGGTGTGACTTGTGAGGATCCTCCAGCTTTTCCCCCTCTGCAGGAAAGCTGGGGTGCTGGTGCTCCGCGCCCAGGGACATGTCGACAGGAGGCTTTGTCTTTTTCAGAGTATTTTTCTTCCCAATTCACACACCTCCCAGGGTACACAGCACAGAGATTTTGATGATTACTCTTTTCTACTGTTGTTCTGTGGGATTAACTGCCCTCAAGACCTAACAAAAAATATTTTTTTTCTTCCAACTCTAACAAAACTTAATAGAAAGCTCAAGGCTTCAGAGTTGCTGAGCTCAAGTCTATGGCGGTGACTGACCATTTGGAAAGGCACCTCTACACTGTGGTTCCAGTTGTTTAATTATTCTGGCTGAGAACCACAGACTACTGGTAATGGAAAGTCTAAGTGTGGCAGACAAGGACAATGACTAAACAGTCCAGACCCCCAGGATGGAGCACGTACACCAAGGTCCTCAGCCGCACCGGCCATTTCACACAGGACACATTCCACGTGATGAGCTGCAGGGTTTGGGGGCTTTTAGAAACAAACACCTGGGCTATGAACCTGCCTGAATAATGCCGAGTTAAACATGGGAAACTCACCACTGATGCATCTAGTGTTTTTGTTAGTTTTCAGGCTCCCAAGCTTAGATGAAGTATATTTCACTCCCTATGAGAAATCTCCATGTAGAGCCCATAGGGTGCTGTATAAAAATACAGCACTAATTTTAGACAGGCAGTGTAAATTGCATTCACGACTCTAAAAGGCAAAACCAAACCGAATCAGAAAAAACAGTAAAAATACTTTGAATACAAAGGCTTTGATATCATTCCACTTGGCAAAGAGCACTTTTCTACTGACTTCAACCCTCAGTTTTTCGGCTACTAGAAATATTCTTCCCCCTCCCCCAAAGACCCTCCATTTAATGGACAAAAAAAAGTGTTTAAAAGAAAACAAAAGCAACTTTGATTTTTTTTTTCCCTCTGTAACTCAGCCCTGTAAACTTCAGCTCTTTCATACAAGTCCCTGAGCTGCTTCACATCACACAGAGCTACCTCTTCTTTTCACTCCTTGCTGCAAATGCGCAGGCTCTTCCCTTGTGAGCTGGAACTGAAAGCAATCATGAAGAATTGCAGGTCTGACCCAAGCGTTTTGCGTCTGGACATGCTCTGCATGCAGTTATTGACTGCAGCGGGGAGGGGTCGCAGCCTTACCTTCTTCAGCTCTTTCTTTGTCCAGAGAAGCTGAAGGATTTTCAGTAACAGGAGTGGGTCCTGGCCTAGAGGAGGGGGAAGAGAGAGAGAGGGAGAGAGAGAGAAAAGGGGGTAGAAAAAAAAACCAAAACAGATTTATTGGCTCTGTACAGGCAGCCTGGACACACTGGTGCATTGTTTCACTGCAGAGAAATCAGCTACTCCATGCCACTGTGTTTGAAACCACCAACCTTCCAACTGTCAGTCAGGATTAAAGTGCTAAAATCCCTTACTCTGAAATCCTAACAAAATAACAGGCATCATCCATGCATAGCTTTAACTAAACACCCACACGGGCTCAAACACTGAATAGCTGTAGTGCTGCATTTACAACTAAATCATGCTGCTGCTGCGCATCGGACGCATCCCCACTGCCCCCCCATCCTCCCTTTTTAATATTAAAACATAATGGTGCTAGAAGAGTAAGCGTCCCACAGGTTGGAAGGGATTACCAACATGCTCATTTGTAATGAAATGGCTCTAAGGTGTTAACTCCACCGCAGCCTGGGGGTGGAAGATGCCAGTGGGTGAATTTATGGGCAGATGAGCTTGGGTTTGCTGGGCTAGAGCCGGGCAGCCATGGTGGCTGTGCGAGTGGTGGCCATGGGAGAGGTGGCTGTGTAAATGGTGGCGGGGCGAGTGGTGGCCTTGGGACTGGTGGCTGTGTGAGTGGTGGCCGGGCGAGCGGTGGCCGTGAGAGTGGTGGCTGTGGGAGTGGTGGATATGTAAGGGATGGCTGTGTGAGGGTGGCCGTGGGAGTGGTGGCCAGGCAAGTGGTGGCCTTGGCAGCGTTGGCTGTATGAGTGGTGGTCGTGGGAGTGTTGGCCATGAGAGTGGTGGCTGTGTGAATGTTGGCCGTGAGAGTGTTGGCTGTGAGAGTGGTGGCTGTGTGAGGGGTGGCAGTGGGAGTGGTGGCCAGGCAAGTGATGGCCTCGGCAGCGTCGGCCGTATGAGTGGTGGTCATGGGAGCATTGGCTGTGCAAGTGGTGGCCATGAGAGTGGTGGCTGTGAGAGCGCTGGCCGTGTGAGCATTGGCTGTGTGAAGGGTGGCCATGGGAGGGATGGCTATGCGAGTGGTGGCTGTGGGAATGGTGGCCAGGTGAGTGGTGGCCTTGGGAGCGGTGGCCATGTGAGCGGTGGCCATGTGAGAGGTGGCTGTGAGAGTGGTGGCCGTGGAGCTGGGCGAGCTCCGAGCTCCGACGAGATTCAGGCAAGAGGGTGTATGAGGAAGAAGGTGAATGCTGCTGGAATTAGTGCTAAGGCTAAAAAAAGGTGATCAGATATTACAAAAGGTCATTTGGAATGTTTCTCTTTTACTTTTCACCCAGTTATCTGAGAACTCCCACTCAGCTGTTATTTTGTATCTATTATCATTCATCATACTGGTATTATTCATCATACCATTATTCATTATACCGTCATTTCTGAACCAAATGGTTAGGAATATTTCACTTTAAAAGCAGTAGTATTTTTGATATCTGTTTCTATTTAATTTGCCATATTTACTTACAAAACCATAACTCAGGATATTCCGACCAAAAAATCTTCTACTGCATCAACAGTTTAAACATGGAAAAGATATTTAAAAATCTGAATTTCTCCAAAACACTCCTCGTATGTTTAGTGCTCCTCCTCTTGAGTTTTCATAAAGCCAAAAGAAAAATGTCAAACTGAAAAGGAAACATCCTTTCCATCACCTTCTGCATTCTACAGTTCCTAAATAGCTCATTTCCAAATGCTAGATTTCTTGCTTAATATCACATCTTACTTCATATTTCAGGTCACAAAAAGCTACTTCAACTGTGAAAAGCTCTACCTCATCCAAGTAAACTCTGAAGCATTGCATTTATAAAATATATTAAGTAACAAGCTGATTACTGGTTGAGCCAAGAGAACGATAGCATTCCCATTATCCACTAACCTCTGGGAAACACCAGCCAAATTAAAAATGCCACATTTACAATTCATAAGATAATATTTTCTCTCATCTCTGCTTGTTCTGAAATGTTGAACTCTCCAAACACTGGCTGTTCCCAGCTACTGCTGGTCCTTTGGAAAAAGAAAAGTCTCTTTTTACAACAGAACAAAAGAAAATCCAGATCCCTTCTCCCCACAAAATTAGCTACTAAGAGTGAAATCCAGCCCATCTGTGTGCGTATATACACACACACACACTCTCCTCTTGGCCTGACTCCCACGGAAATTTATACACACACAGGAAAAAAAATTAGAATGCAACACAGTGTGTAACCAAATCCACTGTAAATCTGAACTGTAATTAATGCAGTGAACAAGCTGGAATGATACAGGAAACGAGGGCAGCTTGGAGAGCAGTGTTTCACTTCAGATACAGCCAATAATTCAACTTGTTAAAAAGCTTTCTAAACCTCAATCAACAAAACAAGCCCTTCTCTTACGTGACTTTTTCCTACCTTACCTCCCTGGAACTGAAATCAGATCTCACCGGTTTTTCCAGATTTGGGCGCAGGGAAACCATCTCCCCACTCAACGTGAGGGGACTCCCCACGCTGCCCGCGCCGCTCTGTGAGCGCAGGCGAGGAGGAAACTGTCTTGGGTTGAGAGACACAGGACTAACTTTTCTTCTAATGCTGGGGAAAATTGCACTTTTAGAAGACTCTAGTGTCTGAA
>JAOQGH010000007.1:11899768-11910042 GCA_025769975.1 Gallinago jamesoni | reverse complement strand
CAGGGAGGGTGTGGAGTCCCCTTCTCTGGAGATCTTCAAGACCCACCTGGATGCTCCTGAGTGATGTGCTCTGGGCAGCCCTGCTTTGGCAGGGGAGCTGGACTGGATGACCTCTAGGGGTCCCTTCCAACTCCAATAATTCCCTGGTTCCATGATTTATAGCCTGAAGCTTGACAAGGGTGGGATTGAAGGAGGGAGACATAACTAATGGAACAAGGCTAATAAATTTAAGAACACATTACATTTTGGCACTTGTTGCTTTTGTTAAGCACTTAAGTTTGAAATTCACAGCTTCCCTGTCCGTGTGAGAGTTCCTCTTCATATGGTCCCAACACATGTTAAAACTTGTATGGATCTTTCCTATTAGTTTAAAAACAAAACCCAAAGAAAGCCCAAGTCTGCAGGAGATGGTAGTGTCATCTCCCCCAGTCCATGGGTATTTTTACCCTTAGCAGATCTGCTCAGAGGAAAGATACAGAAAACTGAGAGGACTGTCTCTGCAGATTTTATCTGTCAATTTTTCTTGAATGTAGATATGTAGAAATTAAGTGTGAACGCTTCTTTTTTTCTGTTTACTTCCCCATTGCCATTCTGAGCACTGGGGGAGGTAAAAGGAAGATGCAATAACCAACGTCCCAGCAGTATTTTACCTCTTGCTCTCACATGCTGAGTGCTGGAGCTCAGCATCACACTGCACTGTGGACAGGAACTCACCACCTGCCTTCCCCAAGCCTCTTGCTGGGAAATTCACTTTTCCCTCTTTCCTTGGTCATTCCTCTTGGCTCTTTCCCTGGTCATTCCTCTGAGGCATAGGTAACAGTGGGTAACCAGCCATCATGCCCTCCAGCCCAGCAGTTCCCAGGCACAGCTGGCTTATTTTCTGTCCCCTAGGATGTGTCTTCAAGAGATGATGCCTCCGACACCATGACCAGCTCCGTGCATTTCTCCTTTTCCCCTCCCTCCTCCTTCTCCCCTGCATGAGGATACGGGCTACGAGTCCTGGCTGTGCCGGGAGAGCAGATGTGGGCACCGTGCCCCACACTCTCGTTGGGCAGTGCAGTGAACCACACTGATTGGCTTTAAATGCTAATTGCAGAAAATATCATAGCTTTCTTCTAATGAAAAATATGGCTTGTAAGGCAGCTTTTTGGCTTCCCCTCAGATTACCTACAAAATAAGTACAAGACAAAGTAAACAAAGAGGAGGAGACCCATTTGTCCAGGCTGAATCAAGCTCTCCATGACAGAATGCAATTGCTGCTTTGCTTGTGTTTAAGAAAATAACGGTAACATTCCTTCTTTGTCCTATAGCTAATTACATCTCAGAGGGTTCCGTTAAAACTCTGTCTCCAATACTGTCACTCGATACTGCCATAGAAAGCAAGAATCTTCAAGTGACTTGTTTTTCATGCCTGTCTCTGCTCCTCTTGCTGCTTTTGAGGATCCCGCACTGAGGTGCCAGGAACATTTCCAGTTACTCCAAAGTGTGTCCCAGATGCTGAACCCTCTCCCTCCCTGCACAAAGCTCCCCAGGTCACCTGGAAGCGACTGCAAAATAGCCACATGCTTTCCTGGGATCCATGTGGCTTGAACCATCTTCTCCACAGGACCCATTACAGACTTTAAACACAAGCTCAGGCAAAAACTTGCCCAGGGCTTCACATAGTGCCATCATGGACTCAACAGCCTGCCTTCCATTTTTCCAGTGCTTCCAAAGGCTGGATAAGAGATGTCACTGCTACTTAAGTTAACGCTGCAATGGGTATTCACATGCAGAATTCCTAGGTGCACCCTCTTAGATAAAATAATTAAAAAAAATATCTTTGAGTTACAGCTCAAAGTTACAGCTCTTGGGAGGTTCAGCAGAAAAGAGGGATACCTGTTGCTCAGCACCAACATATTTGAAGAGATTTGTTGGTTTCTATGGCAACGGGGAGGGTAAGGTGGCTGCCTGGTTACAATTCTGACTGACGCACATCTCAAACAATCGTTCTCTTCCTGTTCGTATGACATAAGAAAAACAGGATGTTGAGAGGTGTTTATCTGAATGAACAAGATAAGCAGCCTCACTGACATTTCTAAAACTGTAAGATTTAACTAACAAGATGCTATAGATTTTCTGTGGAAAAAAAGTAATCCAACTGCTGTGCTGCTGAACGTGATTAAATTATGCATGGAAAGATCCTTTCCCTCTGAACCCACAGGAAACAGTGCAGGAGCAGTTATATGAGCTGTGAATACCAATGGAAAGCCTTTTTAGTGTGAGATACTGAGTTACACGCTGAATCAAAATGGAGAAAAACAGCTTAGTGTGCAATATCCTGCTGCCTCCCCAGCCACGCTCAGCCCAGGACACTGCTACAGAGACTCAGGTGCTGCAAAGGTCCTGCTGGCAGACAGGGACGCTGGGCTGGATTGCAGAGCAGTTTGTGGCAATGAGAACCATCTTGCAGGCGTTTCTCAGGCATCTTGCTTCAACCCGAATAATCATCACAGGTAAATGTCCACCAGTGCCTGAGAGGGAACCTTCTCACTCCTCATCACAATTTCATCAGTGAGGGAACTCGCAGCATGCCCAGCCCAGACAGCAGGGTACGGTGCTGCAATCACTGCTCTCCACTAAAGAACAGGAGCTGGTACAGCCCAGCGGCACACTGCAGGTTAAAGCAGAAACCAGCTCATGCCCAAAAAGCACAACCTCATCATCCCAGGCATGGTTTTGGGAAAAGACCTGCTCTTCACCCCCAAGCCCTTGTCGGCCGTACGCATGGGCAAGGCACCCAGCGATGGCAAGATAATGATAACGAACCATGGAACAGACCCAGGTGACCCAGCAGGAACTTGGATTTGCTTTAACACATTGTTCCTTTCCGTTTGGGAAAAGAGAGCTCCCCAGAAGCAGGGAGAGAGGATAAGGTGTGCTTAGAGACAGAAATATTGGGAAAAGCTAAAAGCACAGCTTGGGAAGTTGATTGCCAGCAGCTGCCTTGTGGTGGCAGGAGGGAGAATAGGATGTTCATCAAGGATACTGGAAAGGATGGGTGAGAGGCTGGAAGTGGGACATCCCTCTGTTTTAGGAGCCATTTGGAGCATACAAACCACTCAGAGCAGAACGGTTTACATGCAGTCAAAGGAAAATAATGAAGGAGAAGGATAGCATGCTTCAGCCTGACCTTCCTGAGGGGTGATTCCTCTTTAGGAATTATCACGGACGGGAGTTAAAGTCTCCTCAGTCTTCAGCCTCACTGGAAAATTAATACTGCTAAATATTTTGGCTCGGGATGTCCAAAACCTACCTGATAACTGTCAAACAGGGAAGTTCAATAGTCCTTCACATGCTTATTTTTTCATAGCTTCACCTATTCAGAATGCACATATAATTACAATATAATACTCATTATGGTCTTTTGCATGTCACCATACGCTATGGAAGAACCAGACCGTATGCCACCATGCCCCGCTCACTGGGCAGCACAGTGTGTCACTGCACACTGCTGGGCACAGGGCCTGGCACTGAACACCTCAGAGGAACAACACTTTGATTTATGGTGCATTGGCCACCACAGAGCTCTTTGAGCACATGGATAGAATAATAATGATGTAACAGAGAATGTAAAAACTCTTAAAATAGAAAATGAGCACAATCAGATATTGCAGTGAAGGATAATAAATGTGTGGGCTCGGTGACAGTTTAAAGAAGCGAGCAGCGGGGAGCAGAGGGGGGTTGCCTGAGACCGCTCCCCACGGAGAGCATCGTGCAGCTGCCAAGGATTACGGAATCAAAGTCCCTGCACTGTCACAGCAGCTCCATCATGGGATTGCACGGTGTAAGACGCAACTGAATGTAGTACCTTCCTTCGACATCCCCGTGTGCCACCTAGAGCATCCCCTGTCCAGAAGTTGCAACAGGCTTTCCGAGCCACAACAGTTTGCAGCTGGGTCAGAAGAGGCCAGCTCTGGACCTCTGGGAGCACCAAAGAAAACGCTTTAGGAAGCCTGGGCTGGCTCCCCTGGCATTGCAAAAACATCTCCAAGCTCGAGACAAAGCCACCTGAACAACTCTGCCTGTGTTTGTGAGCTACAGTTATCTAAAATCCTTTCCAAGTGGTTGCCCTCCTCCACCACCACTTTCTCTTTCTAATCTCCCGGTCAGACTTGCCTGCAGCCGGGACGTGTTGGTGTCTCAAATACAACCCTTTTACAGACCCTTCTGTGACCACCCCAATGCTTCCATACCAGTCAATGATGCCACCGAGACATACCCTGGAGCAGCAGCGCTGAATGAAGCCTGGCCACACAGAGCAGCCCACAGCCTGCATCTTCTCAGAGACAGCTGGTGTTGGTGTCCTTAAAAAGCTGCACCTCAGCATACACATTACAGTTTATAAGGCACAAAGATGCTGCATTTCTTCCCCACATGGGCACTGGGAAGCAAAGCACTTCACCCTGTCTCCCAGCAGAACCCCCAAGGAAAGAGAAGAGGTGCCCGATCCCAACCTCACTCATTTTCCCATCATTACAGAGTCACAGAATCACAGAATGATACAGGGTTGGCAGGGACCTCTGGAGATCATCCAGTCCAACCTCCTACCAGAGCAGGTCCACCCAGAGCAGGTTGCAGAGGAACGTGTCCAGGCAAGTTTGGAATGTCTCCAGAGAAAGAGACTCCACCACCTCCCTGGGCAGCCTATTCCACCTCTCTTTTATTTTTCCATTAGTACAGATCCATCTGTTTTAACAATTGCTTCTAACTTATTCCAGCCTGGCACCAGCAGCTCTGGGAACCCAGTGTGCAGCCCCTGTGAAGCACAGACCCTCCTGGCTGGCAGAGACCACGGGGACTCTCAGCGTCCCCACGAGCCGTGCCTGGAGCTGCCACACCTCTGCACAGTCTCCTCTCGCCCTCTGGGATTCCAGCTGCACCAGCCCCATCTTCTCAGGGCTCCCCAAAACCCCACACCACACTTGGGACGTCGTTCACAAATCAGGCCTGATTTCCAAAGTGCTTTAGGAAACAACAGGTGACTTTTGCCACCTGTGTTACCCACGTCAGAAGACACAGGGTAGAACAGATCTGTGTAAGAAGGTGGATTTCTACTTACTTCTATGTAAATCTTGTTTTCCCTCTTGGTGCATGTATTTAAGTCAAAGGAACAAAATGGAAACCAAATCATTGTCTGGGCTTGGCTGTTTACAGACCAACTCCCAGCCTTTAATTCTAGGAAGCGGGTGACCGTGGGGCCTCCTGACAGCCAAAGTCCCTCTTCCAGATTCCCTGTTTGGTTTGGGAGCAGCCAGGTCAGCCCTGCCCCTGCAAGGGGACGGGGGCAGATGGAGAGAGGGACGGACAGAGACAGAGAGACACTGCGAAAGATGGAGAGACAAAGACCAGCGGCGGATGAAAGAGCATGGAACGAAGGCAGGACCCGGCCAAGCCAAACAAAAGTTTTCCTTGAGTGATTACATCTGCTGGAGAGTCCCCAGCTTGCACTCTCCTCACTAAGAAATTCTTTTAATTGTGTCTAGGACATTTTAAAAATCCCAAGAAAAGTTCCTCCGTAATCATGAAAGCTCTGAACTGCGTGAACTTTTGTTATGCTGAATTACTGACAGTTTGCTACATACTTCTTGAAGTAAAAGCTGAAAATTGCTTTAAAGATTTTTCTGAGGTAGAGCTCTGGGGAAGGAAAACTGATGATAAATCTTAATTTCTTTTTCCCCAAGAAAAAACAAATTCAGAAAATTTCTTTTTCCTCTCAGTGTCTGGGTGGCTAAGTACAAAGAGCATCCAGAAGAAAACGAAAAGAGACACCTCCTCAAATTAGGCAAAATTAAATAAGGTTAAATGAATGATCAGTCAAACCAAAGCCTACAATCCTGTGTGACAGCCGCCCTCCCTGGAAGTCACCAGAGATGGTGGCTCCCCCGCAGCCACTGAAGCCACTCATGGCTCAGCTGCTGGAGGGGAGCGGGCAGCGGGGCAGGAGGGGGGATCCAGCAGTTACACCACGCCAGCGCCGCACGTCAGCCAGCCAAAGGCTGCTGCTTGGGTAGATGGAAATCAAAACTTCTAAGCCATAAAGACAGATTAAAATTAAGCAATTTTCAAGTTGGCTAAAAGAACCATGACTGTTCTCTGAGCAGACACCCTGCCGGTGCCACCTGAACACCATGGGCTGCATGTCAGCATCCAACTTCCACCTGCGGCAAAACTCTGGGCAAACCTCCTCCTCAAGCCTGTTTTCCCAGCAGGAATCATACTCCAACACTCACCCGGATAACCAGAAATGCCAGAGACTTGACAGACTCCAAGTACCTAATTTCTCTCCTCCACAACCCAAACACCTCCCTGCACACCCCAGGGAACTAGATATCGGTATTTACCAACTTTGAGGATCAGTCCCTGGAAGATGGCAAAGGCAAGGCTTGATGTTATTAGACAAAAATAACCCAGCAGGTGTGTGGAGCTGGTCCTCGCCTCACCACAATCCCATGCTCCGGCTGTGCGGGACCTGGGAAGGTGGAAGCACGACCAAGGTGTGGACACCTACCACGTCTGCACCCACAGAACAGCACCAATAGATCTATTTCAAGAACTTTGCATTAATATCTGGCTGCGTTTCACCACTTTGTCAGCGCAAAAGCAAAGTGACTCGCCCTCATTACATCTTCTGCCTATCGCACGGGACCAGCCTGAGCCCCCCCGGCTCACCAGCTCTCCCCACGGGGCACCCTTCCCTGCCCCAGCCCTTGCAGGCTCCGGTCCTGTCACCACAACAGTCCCACCCGGGCTGCTGGCAATAAACCAACTCAGCCAAAATACGGATCAGATCTTGCTGGGCCAGTGAACCGAACCAGCTCGGGGCAGGGTCCAAGGCTGCAACGCTGGAGCCCACAGGCTGACTCACGGACCCAGGGCTGGGTGGGAGGGCACGAGGGAGAAGGGCAGGGAGCAAGACCTTTCCCTTGCAGCTGCAATTAAGCCACTAAATCAGTCAGCACTTCCATTTGCTCCATTTTGCCAAAACGCACACACACAGACACACTTCATTAATTATCTCATAGGTAGTGACGCATATTCTCCAATGAACTCAGCACAATGGTGAGTTTTGGGTGCTCTACGGTGCAGAAGAGAAGGCTCCAACTTAAGGTAATTCCCACAGAGCAGCCAGCAGCCAGGATCCCAGCCTGGTGCAGCACAGCACGGCCAGGCTGAGATGTTACAGCACCTTGAGCACCTTTGGCAGGAGAAGCAACCACTGCTGAAAGGATGCGGATGCACAGACGGACGTCAGCATCATCCACACATATTTTTTAAACAGTATGTCTTATAGTAACGTTAAAACAGTATTTATCCCTAAGATGGGCAGCCTTTCCAGGCAGATCCCCCTCTGCTCAGTTCTTCAGGAAGCACCACTGTCCCTCCAGAGCCAGGATCAAGCCATTTGGAAACACCAGCTTAAGTATCTACTGAACAACAATTCAACAATGGGACTGAAGGAAACCCCAATGGGTAGAAGTGCTAGATGCTGCTAAGGGAGCTGGTGACAGTCACCTGCCACGGTGGGGAGCAAAAGACAAGGTGGCACCTATGAGATGGGGAGCCTGATCTGAACCAGTGAGCAAAGGGACCCATGGTTTTCTTGACCCTGTCACATGGTATGGGGAATAAACAGTCTGATGGAGAAGGAGCACAATTTGAGAACACCTACTACAATAATCTCAACCTTCAAAACTGTGGAGGGTTCCCTAAAAACCTGTGGTTTGCTGGAGAGGAGGCTGGGGTTTTCTTTTATGCTTATTTGCCTCCTGTTTTTGTCTTGGTGGATAATATTCATTTCCAGTAACTGTCGACCAAAGTGGAAAAGGAGTATTTAACAATAAAGTGCAAGAATCCATTATGAGTAATGGCAACCCATGTGCTTTTATGAAACAATAACACACCAACATGAAATAAATCAGTGCCTTTTAATTTAACAATGTAAATTACCCTCCCACCTGCTATGAATCTCCATAAGGAGAAAAAGCTGGCTGCATATTTACCAAGCTGTCTATCCCCGTCCCATTCTGAACTGGCCTCATGCCCTGGGGTTAGACTGTAGGACTCTGTCATCTCTTGCACTCGTATGACCTAAGAAAGGGAATGTGGCCTTTTTCCCACAAGCCCAGAGTGAGAACATCATAAAAGCTGAACTTTAGCCCCCTTTTTGGGCAGGCAGCACAATAGCAAGGAGGATGCTGTTACTCCCTGGAGGCTCTGCTGCTGAAAAACATCACCAAGCTCAAGTAAAAGGTCAGTAGTTAGGATTGCATCTCTTGTTTTCTTCAGCTTTCCTCCTCCGTCAAAGGCAGTTAAACATTCTTTGCACAGCCCCCTCCCTCCTTCTGAGAAATGCAGGAAGGAAGTGCTTGCAAAATAGTTTAATTTAAAAGAACGCACAATCACACACAGCAAACACTGCTTTAGACCCGGAGCAGGACATTTCTATTGCCTCACAGTTCCCACTAAAACACAAACAAATCCCTGCCGTGGCAGAGCCGTTCCTCCTGCCCCACACACAGATGGAGGCTGCGTTTTCACTCCCAAACCCTTTTGTGGAGGGGCAGACACCGTAGGGGAGAAGATCTGCAGCTATGTCTGCAGGCAACCCCCCTGCTCCCAGGGCACACACCACCCTGCGGGCTTTCCACGGGATGGAGCAGAGGAACCCTCCCGGAGAACCGGGCTGTGGAGCCAGGGAAAGAGGACGCAGAAAACCTTGTGGTCCCTCAAGGCTCCAAGAGGCAGTAACACCATCCTGGGTTTAGTTTCCCCTCCAGTCTCTCTCATAATCAGTGCCTGTTTGGTTTCACAGTATGTCTTTCCTCCAGTGTTTGTCACCTGGACCTTGCTCAAGATTTTGAAGGTTCTTTGGGACTGTTGGATTTAACTTGACCCTTGTCTTCACTAGATTTATGTAAAAGAACCAGAGTGGGAGGAAACAGCTCTTACACTCCATCCCTTTTTGCTAAGAGGAATGTAGAGACCAGCAGGCAATTCATGGAAAACTTCTCTGCTATCGATCAGTTTATGCCGTATGAGCACATTTCCAACCTAAACATAATCCTTCTCAGTCACGCCGTGTTTTCCTATCCCCGAGCAAACAGCATTTAGTATCGCAAGTCCATTTCTTTGACTTTTCAGACACCCTGGCAGTCCTGGGAACTTCTCTTCCCTTGAGCCACGAACCATGACAGCCACCAGCACACGTCAAAGGGGCTCACGCCTCCCTGCCTCCTTTTGCTTCTGCAAGAATCTCCGGTGCTCCCAGCCACAGGCTCTCGAAATAAACACCTCCAACCCCTTGGCCACCTCTCCTGGCGCGGCAGAGCTTTGCCCCACTGGTTTCAGCAAATCTGATGGTGTTACTGCCCTCCTTGTCCCTGGCATTGCTGGGGAAGCAGGCAGGGGACGGAGCTCAAGTTGGCACTCTTCTACTTGGAAGGGACACTGTCAACAAATCACAGCCCTGTCTCTTTTTATTTTTTTTTAAACCCATTGCAATCACACTGCATAATTAGATTAATAAAATAAATAAGAGATCGGTGCATGTAGGAACTGAACAGAATTGCTTCCTCTGCCTGTTAGAGTGATGTCTTCTTCCTCCAAACAGGATGGCCAGGACAAGAAAAGACACAATAAATTATTTTCTAGTAGGAAATTAAGAAATTTTGCATGCTGTTAATGTGAGCACTTTCCCATGTAGAGTCAAGCAGCTTCACAAAGGGGAAGATGAATACTTTTCACGAAACAGGGAAATGAGACTGCCACATGCCACAAACTGTCTGGGGACTCGGGTCTACGGCAGGACCTGAAACTAGGTTACTGAGTTTGCTTTTTTTCTTTTAATGTTGACAACTTCAATTGAGGGCATCTACTTTCAGCTCTGACCAGTGGGGAAACCAGACTGTTCTTAGTTCTAGGCTATTGCCCTGATGGGTAGGGTTTTTGGGTTTTTTATTGTTTTCATAAACAAACAGCTATTACTGCTGTTTATTATCCTTCCCACACCTGGTAACTTTTACCTTCTTTTCTTTTTCAATTGGCATTATAAATATGCGTTTCTGGAAGATTTAAAAAGAATTGTTAGGGTTTCAGAAACGCCTTCAGATTTTAAATGAGTGCTCCTGCATTCTGTAAAGACCTTAAATAAGGAACCATTTTGGTCTCTCAGACTATCATAAAGGCATTTAAAGAGGGTACGGGGGGGGGGGGGGGGGGGGGGGGGGGGGGGG
>JAOQGH010000007.1:11865512-11892595 GCA_025769975.1 Gallinago jamesoni | reverse complement strand
GGTTGCCCAGAGAAGCTGTGGCTGCCCCATCCCTGGAGGGGTTCAAGGCCAGGCTGGATGGGGCTTTGGGCAACCTGTTCTGGTGGGAGGTGTCCCTGCCCAGGGCAAGGGGCTTGGAACTGGGTGATATCTAAGGTCCCTTCCAACCCAAACCGTGCTATGATTCTATGATTCTACACAGATAGAGCATGGAGTCAGGAGGAGCAAGAGTCTGTGGCACCCAGTGACAGGACAAGAGGCAATGGGCATGAACTGAAATACAAAGAATCACCTTTAATCATTAGGAAATAAAAAAAAAACTTTTTTTTTCCTTCTAGGTTTTTTTTTTTTGTTCCCTGCACAAGTGATCACACACTAGAACAGGCTGCCCAGAGAGGCTGTAAAGTCTCCACCCAGACTGGACACAGTCCTGAGCAAGGGCTGTACCCAACCCTGCTCTGAGCACGGGCTGGAGTGGGCGATCTCCAGAGGTTCCCTCCGGCCTCAGCTATTCCGGGATCCCGCAGCACCACAGGCACCTGCAGGCTGGATTTTAAAAGTCTCCTTACACTTGGGGAGCACACAGCTGAAGACAAACAAACCTTATCACCCAGGGGCAATGCCTGAGATTTCCAGAGAAACCAGTGTACTGCCCCCAGTCTGATCCCTGTCCTCGGTCCCCCCAGGAATCCCTGCTGGCTGCAGAACACCTGCCTCAGGTTTGTCCTGCACTGCTTTGCAGTTTTTCACAGTGCTGGCATCAGACGCATCCAATAATTTACTAAAGTAAAAGTTTCTTGCCAGCAGACACTTTGAGTCACTACTTTCATTCTTTTGAACAGTAAAAACAAGTCCCAGTTTCTCCTCAAGGCTTCTTTCAACCTTGACATTATCTAAAAATCCTCAAGCCTTGCTTTTTTACATCATACAAGAGTAATTTAGGTATTAATATTAAATGCAATTCAATTTTTTTTCACTAAAAAGGCTATTCTCTCATTCCCCGCCCACTATTTTTGTAGTCAGGATCAAGCTTGTGGTTTTTTCCTATGAGGCCGCAGAATCCCAGAGTGGCAGGAGTTGGAAGGGACCTTCGGAGATCACCTCGTCCAAGCCCCTGCCAAAGCAGGGTCACCTGCCCCACTGAGACCTAAGTCAAGTGTGTCCAGAGGGAGACTGCAACCCCAGGTCTTCAGTCCTGCAGGATGTGGTGATCAGTTTACAGTGGTGAATAAAGGCCCTTTGGAAAGCAATTGCTGTTACAGATGTCTTCTGCTTGGTTCAAAGCATTCCCCACCCAAACCCAGACCAGCACGGAACGGCTACAGAAAAAGCCTTCTGCAAAGAGCTGCCAAACTGCTTCTCCAAGGACTTCTGACTTTTCTTCAGGGCAGGTGTGGGCACTGCCGAGGTCTGGATTCGGGGGCTGGTGCCACAGAGGAGTGTTTTGCTCCTGATGGCACCCGGTCACCCCGAGTCACACGCGTGGTCTGAAGTGAGAAGGATGAATGTCTCCCAAAGGTCTGACACCTGTCCTGCCCGCAGTTCATAACTGCCCCAAAGACAAAGTACCATTCAGGTGGACGAGGAGGCATTTCCATCTGGCTCCTACTTCCTCGGGGACAGCGGAGGCCACAGCTACCACCAGACAGGGAACTGGAGGCCACCCATTTCCTTTTGAGCCATTTCAGTTCAAGTGGGGTCATCACGGGGCTGGGGCCAACAACAGACTCCTGAACCCTCAGTTTCAGAGCCCACCAGAAAAGCAGCAAATCTCTTTCCTGAGAGTTTGTTACCCTTCTGGGGGATCAGCTCTTGCACCGGTGTCTCAGGCCCTGCCACAGCTGGGGCTTTCCTTAACGCCCAGCAGCTGGCTGAAGAGGCTGTGGAAAAATCTTCTCTGAAAATGTCACCAGAACAAAAAAGCAGGTTTCTATTCTGCTCGGTTATGGAAAAAGATTTGAAAATGTGAAGTGAGAGTAACTTAAAGCTTTAGAAACAAGAAGGCAAATACTAGGAAGCAATGTGTATTTGTAGTCTTCATAGTGTAATTTTTAAGCCTATCTCACATTTTTGCAGCCTGCTTTTTATTACTTTATTGTTACGTATAGGAAAATGCAGCAAACGATATCCAGCATTCTGGATCCCTCTGCAAAAAAAATAATAAATTAGGAGTCTGGCTGAAGGAGCTGTAGTTCTGGAAATCCTAACAAATGCACCATCTGAAGACCATGGGCATCTTTTGATTGACTTTTACAGATTTTGGATCCTGTAATTAAACCCAATCCAGCAGCCCCAGGTTAGATGCGGCTTTTGGTTCCCATCAGCCACAATCTCAACACTTGATTCTTCCTAACGCACCAGCTAAACTACACCCCCAAAAATCTCTGCTCCACACTCGAATTATGGCATCTCGGACTTCAGCACATCACACATTACCTACATCCCGAGCCTATCCACAAGCCATCTCAGCAGCCTTTGTTATTTCAAAGCGGGAAAAAGCGACGGAGAGGCCTGTTCCTACCATGGACTGAAATGCAAATAGCAGTTCCACCTATTTTTACAGCTTTTCTTTTATCACGTAAATCTTTAACTACTGAGAAACAGAAATTTCACTTCTCTGTGAAAAGGATATAGAAAAAAAAAAAAAAACACTGACACCAACAAAAAAAAATTTAAAAATTAAAAATAAAAAGGCATCAGAAGCCATCAGCCAGTGCCTGCCAGCAACACCCCAGAGTCTGGCTCAGCGTCCCCCGGCCATCAGGGCAGCCCAACACCAGCACAGCAGACACCAGCGCCCCAGGGTGTTACTGGGACCACTGGGACAAGCCCCTGCAGCTAAAAGCCACCTTCTGTATCGATTAATTTCATTTGGGTTCATTCTATGAAGGAGATCCCTCTTTCTCCACTTCTGTTTAATGGACTTTTTATTAAATGACTATTGGTTCTTGCTTATTTATGGCAGTCATTTAATCACTTTATACCATTATTTTCATAATAAGATTCACTGGAACCACTGAGGGCTCAGAAGAGGAACCGGCAGAGCTGGGCAGCTCTAGCTACACCCTGCACCTCAGCGCTGCTGACATTAAAACTAGAAAGCAGCTGACAAAATATCAACAGATGTCTATCAAAGTGGGCTGGATTACCAGGGCTATCCCCCTCAGCATGGTGGAACCCGCCAGCTCGACAAGAATGTATTTTAATGGAAGTTCCTGTCCAAGTTTCTAACATCAATAAGCAAGTTGTTGTGACACCAAGGGCACAAATAAAACCTGTGCCCATGGAGCAAGCCCTGCACCCAGAGAACGGGTCTCCCTGCACGCACCCTGAGCGTCCAGCACATCATCCCCATCAACGGGATACCAAGAGTAAAACAATTGTCGTGTGCAGGTACCAACCATGTGGAGCAACGTTTGAAACCAAGAAGTTGACCCCCAGCCTTTCATGGCCCATCGCTGCCTGTGCACGTCCCAGCCCGGCAGCTCGTCCCTCTGTGTGTTACAGCAGAGCTGACCCTCCATTATAAAAGCAGCAGCTTCAAAGGCCGGGGTCAGCACTTCCCTTCCCACCAGGATACACAGTTTTCCAGCAGGATCCGACTGCAGTTAATGCAGCGATGCTGCTTCGTCCCATCTGCAGTGGTGACAGCCAGGAGGGTAACTCCAGGGGGGACAGGGACAACCTCACAGAACCGCTTGCAGTGAGATGAGTCCTCCCTTTCAAAGCCGGGGGCGGGGGGGGGAAGGGGAAAAAATTCACAGCTTGGAATTCCGTTTCTGAAAGCCCATGAAGACCCTTAAATGTGAGGCTTCAGTGACTTCTGCCCCGAGGCTCTCCGCTTGGAGGGACACGGTGACTCCCAAGGCAAGTGTGAGTCAGAGCAGCCCAGGCGCAGGGCATTTGCCTGTCAGGGCATGGAGTGAGAATAACATTTGCCCTTTTTTCTTGTAGATCTGAAGAGTCATGGATAGATATGAGGATATAAATACTTAACATGATTTCTAAGTGTCCCTGTAGCCTCTAGAATTGGGAGACGGTTTGCTGTCGGCCTTCCTGAAAGCTAATTGCAACAGAGCATCTAGGAAGACGCTCATCGCACCAAGAGAAAAAAAACAACCTGGAAGCAGCCTCCTCTGTTACCACACTGGCTCTGAAAGGCTCCCAGAATGACATCCCATCGACTCCAAACCTCCTCTCCCACCAAGGGGCTCCTGCAGGCCAAGAGCTGCTTAGACACAACCCCGCTGGCACATCCAGGTGGGACCATGGCTGCCAAGCACTGCCCTTCCCTATGCCCCCACCCTCCTGAAGTAGGTGTGAAGTCCTCCTGTTCTGCCCGCAACACCAGTGAGTACCACTCCGCAGACCAAGCTCTCCCTGCTCATCTCATGCTTCCTGCACCTCAATCACATTCAATCTCTTGGAAAACTCATCCTGCAGAGCCCTGGAAGAGGCTGCCCAGGGAGGTGGTGGAGTCATCTTCTCTGGAGACATTCAAAACCCTCCTGGACACCTTCCTGTGTGACCTGCTCTGGGTGAACCTGCTCTGGCAGGGGGTTGGACTGGATGATCTCCAGAGGTCCCTTCCAACCCCATATCGTTCTGCGATTCTGTGTGATTCTGTGAAAATAACCACCACAACTAAAGTCACTGCTGAAACCCAGGGTGTTGTTGGAGGGTGTTTCCTGGTGCCCGAGGTGGTTCTCTCACTGCCCTCCAGCCCCACGAAAGGATGCTGGCTCCAGAACACAAGGTGCTGTGGTTCACACCTGCTTTTCCCTCCAGGGGCTGAAGGGGAGCGCATTTTTTTGCTGGTCTCTGGCCCCCTCTGCTGACAAACCACCACGGACCTGTCCCATCCTGCCAGCCCACCCATTGCTGGAAGAGCAATGTTCTGCTAACATGATCCACAGCTCCTTTCCTAGATGAACATTTTATAACTTAAAATTTCTTTCCTCTTTTTTTTTTTTGGCCAGATATTGTCATAAAATTATATTAATCACAGATGCCCTTCCTCCTTGATTTGCTCCAGGAACTGAGCACTCCGTGTGATGGAGGGCACCCTACACTCTGGTGTTACCTAAAAACCCTTGTATTTCTCATCCTTTCACCCATCGACGTCGCCCAGCAGCTTGCATGCAGCATCTACCTTCTTTCTGAGGAGGTACATTCCAGGGAGGTGACCTAAACTCCAACAGTAATTTGGAGAATGAAGAGGGCAATAAACCAAAGCACAATGTTCCACTCAGGTCTCAGCTGGGGTTGACAGAGTCCATCATCCCTGGAGGGAACCACACCAACCCTCCCAGTCCCGAGCTTTTGAAGCACAACTCCCCAAACAGTCCCCACCCCACACTTACCACAGCATCCGCAGCTTCGCGACCCCTCTGTGTCCCCGAGCTGGGCAGGAGGAACCACAGGAGCAGCAGGACAAAGCAGCCAGAGCTGTGCCTGGTGGGGGGCTCCGTGCCACCCACTGCACAATGCAGCAATGGATACACCATCTCACACCCCCGTGGTGTACCCCAGCACCAGTCCTGCCTGCTACCCAGGGGACGGTGTCTCACACAAGGGCACATGGGGAACTGAGGGTCTGAACGTGGCTGGTGACACCCAGACACTCTGGGCCACCAGAAGCGAAAGGGTTTGCTCAAGTGCATCAGGAACACAATGCATCCTGACCCTGCCATGCTGCACTTGGCAATTCCTGTGGAACAATGAACATCAAGAATAGAGAATATTCTGTGTAAAGGCAACTGCAAAAAAGAAACTTCATCTTCTGAGATTTGTTAACTTTAGAGATGGATTTTCAGCCTTGTTACTGTCTGCGTTTTTCTGCTTCTTGCTTTTTCTGTACCCGTGTGAAGGAAAGGGCAGGAGAACAAGCCCTGCTCAGTGATGACCAGACGCTGGGTAATGCAGGAGACAGAGAGACTCACACTGGTACCGACTAAATACTACTTCAATCACACACAGGTTGCACTTAACCCACCAAAGAATCATCACTTCAGAAGAAAGAATCCCAAAGGGTCATTCCGCCTCCAAACCAGCACCTTCCAAACACCTGAGGAAGGCTTGGAAATATGTAATACAGAATTTCGACTAGAAACAAAGTGTAAAAAGAACTTCTCAGCAAACAGAAAAACTACTGAAGTGAACACACTTTACAAATTTAATTCCAATTTGTTGGACACTACTTAAAACTACTACAGTATAAGAAATCTGAAAAACTTTGAAAAGTCAGGGGAATAGATAATCAGGACGACTGTAATAGTAACATGTAAATCCTTCTTACTAGGAGAGACAGCCTAGTTACTATAGATACTGACAATTCGGTATCTCTCCATCTCTCCCTCAAATTAAAAAAGCCTACCTTGCTTTCTTTTTTCCAGCCCTAGAAGAGGTGTGTGTTAACACTGAGCACAGCACCACTGGGGACTCGGTATGTGACTTCACTGCTACCCAAAACAGAGGCAGGGCTGCTTCAGTTTAACTTCTGCAGGCCCTTTTTCTGCCTCCCAGCGTTTTGGTTTCAGGGTTAGGTACCGCTGTCGAGCAGTGAGCCCACCACCGGTGACATCTCTGGGTGCCCTGCCACACAGCCTGGGAGCCTTCTCTCATGCTATGCTGAGGGAGCTTTACATCTCACATAAACTTGCTCATTTTATTTTTTTTAAGATGCATTGACCGTCCTCCTGATCCTGGCACTTGTAAAAGGCTCTGGCAAAGGTGGCTGGTGACTGTGCTCTTGCCAGCTGTGGTCCCTCATGCCCGCACAGCTGGCTAGAGCCAGATGCCTGATGCCTCAGCTCCCAGTTCTGGCGTGTTCACGTGAACAGTGGGCGAAAGTATTTGTGCCAAACGGCTGGGCTCTGAGCTAGAGAAACTGAGCTAGAAGGACACATTCCTTCTGTAGCACTAATAAACAGTGGGGGACAGTCATCTCCTGAATTCCTGCAGCTGCTTGGCCAGCAGACATGAGTCAGACAGAGCACTAACACACGGATCTCCAGTGCCTGTAGGAACAGGATCTGAGCTCCTGCCTCCCGCCGAACACTTCGCTTTGGGGGCTGCTCCTCAGGGATCGCTCAAACTCTTCAGCCACATCTACACTACAAAGTTGTGGAAGTGCAATTACGTTGGTAAAAGTGCAGTAAAAGTAATCACTTCCTGAGGGACAGATGCTCAAGCAAACCCCCAGACAAAAGACAGAGAATTTTAAGAATCATGGCATTTACAGGAGGGGGGAAGGAGAGAGGGAGGAAAATTTATCTTTGACAAAATCAGGGTTTTTTTTTAAAATAGAAAGTAAGTGTTGAAGCTTTCCTTCTCCTGAGGGCTTTGCTTGAATAGCTCTAGCTATAGATGCAACACTAAACAAAAAGCTTTTACAGGATGGATGAGTAATTCCAGCAATCCAGTAAATTTTCTTCATTTTGACCTGCTTCCCTTCCTAATCTCCCTTTCTGTTCACACAAAGGAGCTGAAATTCTGCCCTGTTGATGTCTCCTTGATTACTTTCACTCCAGACCACATCTAAACACTACTAGAATCAGAGCAGAATAATCCAAGGATTTCCTCTCAAATCAACATTTCCTCTGTTATCCCTGTTGTTAGCAATTCCTTCAGCTCCCAACTGTCTGCAGCTCCTCATCTTCCATCCGGGACCGGAGTTACCAGGACACTGCCCCACAGCCAGAGCGGGACCAGGTCTTCCTTCCACAGGTCTCAGGCAACACTCAATTTATGGACGAGCTCCTTCTCCATCTCCCAAGGGCACCTGGAAATGCCTATTGTGCCTTGTAAACGTCTTCAGAATTCAGGAGTCCCACAAGCTACCAGCATTTTAATTTCCAGGTTACCTTATCAGGCTTGCCCTAGATTTTCTTCACTGCTTTTTCTCCCCTGAGATCTGATAAACCTGGTCAACAACAAGAAGCTACTTGTTTTAATAAGTTTTGCCTCACTTTTCGTTTTTTTTTTTACCTGCATCATTACCTATAGGTCCTTCTACCCCCTTCAGGGAATACCCTCTTTGTTAACACTGGGACAGAAGGCAGCAAGACGGGAGGAGCGCTGGCTGACACGGAGGATGGAGACAGGAGCCACAGCAATCAGAGACCAACTACCAACATCTGGTAACAACTGAGAAGCTGGAGGAGGCACTGCCTCTGCTGTGGCTGAAGATCCTGACTACGACATCAAATATAAATTAAAGGATGGCCGATTACTGGCTTGAGACTTTGACCAGTAGATCTCTTTATAATACGAGATCAAACCTTACAATTGGTGGCCTTGTTTGCCCACTCTCTGAGAAGGCCTCTGTCTTCAATGATGTCACCTTTTCAAGGTAAGGGTTCTCACTGCTTCTTTCTGAACATGTTTCATTTTCCCCGGATGACATCAAGGTCAATTAAAGCTACTCACCAAAGTCAATTATGTCTTTGTCAAGCTTTTAGAGCATGAAGCCAATAACTCCACCACATTCTCCTTGTAGGCTTCCTCATGCTCGTACCCGCAGCAAGAGAAATGACAATCTGCCAGAGCGCAGGGATAATGTCAAATCCCACAAAGTCAGAACAAAGTGGAGTCACATTGCTCACCGCACACTGCGCTGAATTCCCATCACTTCCTAAGCCATATCAGTGTTATCTACACCAAGTCGCTTTCTAAAGTCCTTCAAGGAGAGCTCTTCCTCACTCTTTATCTCCTGAGTAACCTGAGAGAAGGTCTTCCTCAGAAACTAGGCCTTGAACGTGGTCATTAAGCCATCGGTTGGACTAGCAAAATCATCTTTGTTGGTGTCAATAATTTTCACATGGGACATTGGTTTGTAATCAAGTTTGTGGGAGATGTTATTGTCCAAAACAAGGAGGTCTTCAATGACCTTCTCACTGCCCTTCAGTTAATATTATGATAAACAAGCAAGGGCTTGACCTTCCAGCCTTCTCCTGCATCAACACCCAGCAAACGGGTCAGATCCTCTCAGGGTACGGAGTACCCGAGTCCAAGGCTCAGACTAATTTTCAGAAGCACTTTGAGTGGCGCCGTGCATGGCTGCTGTGAAACTGGCTCCTCGGATGAGGAGATCTCAATAGTTACAGAAGTCTCTACCATTATCTTCAGAAGAAGTTGAGGAAAATGCTGTATTAACCAGCTTCTGAACTGTTACGCATCCATAAACAGTATTATTAACCTGAAAGGCATGTGTTTTTTTCAATATGATTTATTAGTTGCAGTTATAGTTGCAATAATCATGGTCTAATTTTTCAGAAAGTAATACAATTTATGCATAGTTTTAACCACCTTTTGAAAGACCTTTAAGTAATGATGAATCGACCCATAAAATAATACAAATGTCAGAAGCAACATATTATTCTCCCTTAGGCATGGGCAGGGATATCTGATTTATGTCTGCCAAATGATTTGGCATCTGAACAACTGGCAACAAATTCAAAGTGAAAGAGCAAAGCTGTGGGCAACCGCTGGAAAGATTGGGATTCTTTCCCTTTTCATTTCAACATGAAATGCCATGTCTGCTATGGGATGCTATAATCTAATTCACTTGTTCACAGGGCAGCAAGTTGGCTGCATCAGGATAGTCTGCATCTGCCCTGCTTTGCCACAGCACCATAAAGGACCTCTGGTATTAAGGGTTATGTACATACAAGTCCACACTTGATCAAAGGAGCTGCTGGAGAGAGATCTCACCCTGCAGTGCTCTCTTGCAAAGCTCCCACTCTGCAGACGCCGGCCAGGAACCACGGGTTCTGCACAGAGAACTGAAAGGGAACCATGACTTCTCCTTTGGTGTCACTAATCCAGCCAGCAGCTCCGCCGTCCTGGTGACTGGCACCCAGCAGGTGATGCTGTGGGACACCCACTTACAGTGGTCAGAGAGAAGTGCTGGATCCAGACAGATCCAGGGCAGAGGGATACCCTGCTGCATCCGCAGGTCTCTCCATTGCTCCCATTCCATCGCTTCCATGGCCACACACTTTCTTTAAAGTTTCAAAAACTTTCTTAAAACCTTGTAAGAACGGTGCTAAATATCATACCTTCCACCAGTTCTGTGACTTAAATGGCCCTCCTCCCCGGGGAGCAAGCCAGTGATATTATTTAATGATTTTTCCTGCCTGCTGTATTTTCCCTGCACGCTGTCTCAGGTGCTCAGCAGTGACACATATTAGCTCAGGGCAAAAGTCCCCTCACTCCCTGTCTCAGCCTCCCTGCAGGTATCAAACTTCTGGCTGAGTTTTACAAAAAAACACCCGAGGGCAGGTCCGTGTAACCCCACCGCTGTCTCGCGGCAGCAACACTGGAATCCCAAAGGAGACACCAACCCAGGCACCAAAACAGCTGCGCCTGGCTTTCAGTGCCGCACCTATGTGATGCTGGAAGTGCAGAGGAGCATTGACTGCCCCTCGTTACCTCTGCAGCAGAGCAATGTCTCTTTTATCTAGCTCCTGAGTGTTATGGTTTGAGAAAACCCATAACAATCTATTGTTGTTTAGACAATTATTCTATCACCCAATGACCCCTCCCCACCCAGAAAGGGGAATCGGGGAACACAAAGAAACACAAGGGTTGAAATATAAGCTATCTATAAATAGATTTGATAGACTAAGACTAAATAATTAACAATAATACTAAAGAACCAGCGTTAATCCCGACACTGATACAAGACAGCCAAGAATTATGCTCAGCCCGTTCTCTCAGCAGGAAGCTGTGCACTCCCAGCAGGGACAGCAAATGGCGGACACTGCCAGCGCAATGGCCTCAGGAGGAAGGGAAGGCCTCAGGGCTCTGGCACCGGGGCAAGGAGTTGTCTGGACCCGCCGCCATCACGGGAGAGAGAGCTACGCAGCAAACTTTGCTAATTTATATTGAATGTGACGTTCATGGTGTGAAATAATCCTGTTGGCCAGCCTGGGTCAAATGCCCAGGCCTTGCTCCTCCTTGTCCCTGCACCTCAAAAGGCTGAAATGCAAGGCTCAAAAACACTAAGACCTTGAATCCCACAGAGCCTGGCTGGCTATAAAGTATTTTCACCAGTTCATACACTAGAGTCTTCTAAAAGTGCAATTTTCCCCAGCATTAGAAGAAAAGTTAGTCTTGTGTCTCTCAACCCAGGACACCAAGCAGCAGGGAAGCACAGAGCAAGGCAGAAAGCCGCCAGCACAGGTCTCCCCGCAGCGTGTTTCAGCAAGGAGAGCCCACAGAACACAGGCAAAGGGTCTGGCTAAACACGAAGGGACTGAAAAGACAGAGAACGGTGCCGGTCATAGCTGTCCCGTGTGGTCCTCAGCTCGTCTGAGGTACCTTTGGGTTCAGTGATGAACCAACCGCATTCCTTGCAGAAATGCAGCCCAGTTTCTTACGGCTGTGTGTATCCGCGGGCTGCTGCAGTCCCTCTTCAGGGACTTCAGTCACACTAAAGATGGAAATAAGGTGCAGAGAAGTTTATATTTAAACTCATCAGAGAGGAAACTTCTCACAGCCTGATGGTGGTTAAGGAAAACATTATTTGGTTAAAACCCAAGAAACCCTACAACAGAATAGGGCACTGCTGCAACAGGCAGAAGCAGAGGCACCGCCGAGGTGTAGGTGTTCAAAACACATCCCTGTGAATCTTAAAGAAAAAAAGATCTGAGAAGTGGGATTTTCCAACCCCAACATGCTGCAAAGTGAGGAAACCACTAACTTTGCTCACATATAGGGCTGGATGGACACTATACATTTTAGGAAGAACTGCAACGTTCCCCTGTCCATGCAGGTAAGACTGATGGCACAAATGCTCCTCACGAAGTCCCTCAGCTCCTCCACATCACCATGTCCCTCAGCTTCTCCACATTACTATGCCCATTGGCTTCTCCAAAGCCTTCTGGGACCCAAAAAGGAAATCAGTGGCAACATGCTGAAAATGGAAAATTGCAACCTCCTAAAAATTATTAATCACTTCAGATGCTGAAACAATACCCTTTGTGAAAGCTGTGGGTGGTCAGGTTGGCACAGCTCCCACTGGAAAGAAACTTGATCTTCATGGGTATGGAAGCATGAAGCACCATCCTGTGCTGATGAGATACTCAACCTGAATTTCTTTCAAGGTTACTTTCGCCACCTCCTTTGGCCTAAGAACTTGTGCAAAACAGGAAGAGAGAAACGGCCTGGGCCAACAGCCTTCTGAACCAGAGACACCAGGTGGGTGCAGTGGGAGGAGGAAGGCTCTTCACTGATAGTAACTGAAGGCTGCTTGCTGTTTATTGGGAGGAAAAACAGCTTGTAGAAGAACACTGTGCATCCTTGTAGGAAGCTCTAATGGAAATTTAGCAAGTGAGGCACTAACCTGAGACCCTCCAAACTTCCGTGGGACCTGCGAGCAGTAGGCATCCACTGCGAATGCTCCACTGTCCTGCTGGGGCTCCCATGGTCACCCAGCATCCAGCCCCGCACAGGGATAAAGGAGAAGGAGCAGAAAGAGGTTCCCACAGGCACAGTGTCTGTCTCCAGGTAAGATCTTTGAAGCACCAGGCTCCAGCTATGTTTGTATGTTTTAATTAATCTTAAGAAAGGCAGTAACAGTTGACTTTATTGAGGGTTGGGGCAAACCCGCAGCCCAGCCATTTTAAGACAGGAACGGTGAGAAAATAAACCGCGGTATCTGAGAGAGAGGCATGTCGCAGCTGTGCTGAAATCAGCGCTCGCAGCGTTATCGCCGTGTCCCCACCACCTGGGATGCCAAGCACATTGTCTTCCCTGCAGATGAGGAAGGACGCTGACGCAGGGCACGGCATCCCCACTTTGTCCCACTCAGCAAACAAAGAGGAAGCTCGCAAAGGCGAGATCAATAACTGGAAGACATAGAGGCGGTTTGTCCCCAGCGCTGGACAGTTAATCCTGACGCACAATCCCCCTGTGAATTTAAAATGCTTGATACATACTGTCTCTGGCTGTGATTAAGCATCTAATGACACAAACCCTCTGATAGATTAGGAGTGTTTGTTCTGTGGCTACAAAACACTACAAAGAATCAAAAGCCTCCAAGGAAAAAAAAGCAACATGAGGCTTGAAACTTAAAAACACTAGCCGCTAAGAAATAAGTGGCTTCTAAGTGTGGGCGTAAGAGTGTGATACAGCAACACAGCAATTTTAGGTAGATTCCATAAAGAAAAGCTACAACATTATTTTGTGTTACACAGAATGTGTTGTGTGTAATTATTTGTCAGTATTAGTTTACAAAGGCAGAGGCCCATTTACAAACAAGCAAACTATTGCAAGTGTGCAGGATATTAAATGTGGATCATGGAACATTTCACAAAGCACTGAATATTGATTTTATTGCTGTATACTGCCTGGTTTGGAGAAGACATAGAGACTAGAATCGATGCTAACACCAGCATTTCAATATACTACTAGAATTTACTCTCTATTCATTATTTCTTTGTTTCAAATTGGATTTTATGGTCTCGAATTCAGAAGCAGGGCGAAGCCAGTGTAACACTGCACTTGCAGACACTGCAACATGCATTTCGAATTCCACTGTTTCACACCCACTTACCTATGCATAATTAATAATCTCTTTACACAGATTCTCATTCTGGTCCAGTTCAGAGTCTGTGGGAGGGAATTAACCTAGCAACACTTGTCACCCTTTCAAAATAAGAAAAAAGGAGGAAGGGAAAAGCTATAAAGGAAAGAGGACAGAGGATATCAGAATACATACAGGCCTTTCCAATACATTGCCTCACTCTTTCTGAATGCTCAGAACTAGTTCACAGGCAGCTAAATTATAATTTTGTTTCTCAGATAACAGAAATTCAATTTAATATGCTCAAAGTAATCAGCTCAGAGACTTGGAGCAGAGCTCTGGAGACCTGCGGCGCTCCTCAGGAGAAAGGCAAAGCCCAGTCCCAGCACGGAGGACGTGCCTGCTGTACTAAAAGGCAGATGCCTTCAGAGTGCTGTATGTTTAGTCATCTCTTTATCAAACCCTTAACTAATTAAACAATCCTCTTGTCAAAGAGGACAGTCATTGTTTGTGTGACCGATGCCCTGTAAACATAATGGGATAATCTGCCTTTCTCCTTTTTTTCTCCCTCAATTCTTCCAAACAGCTGGGGGATGCGCTGCCTGCTCTCCGGGAAGCCTTGGCTCATCTGTCATTCCCCTCGCTGGCGGCGCTCGGCGGCTGCACGCAGCATCAGAAGCCAAGCTGGGGACAATGACGCCTCAGATCCCCAACCATCCATCTGATACCGTGCCACTGAAAAGTCCCTGGGCCTCTGGAGGGCTGAGCGAACAATTAGGAAGGAAAAAGAAGCAATTCCTGGATAGAAATAACAATGAAACCTATATTGATCTACAAACGGCGAAAGATGCTAAAACGAAAGCATTTCCAGTATCCTCTTTTGACTTCAGCTCCAGGGAAGAAAGACTTGCAAATGATAAAGCTTTGATCAGATGGCATCAGGCTTGCTCTTACATCTGCACGGTTACAGCAGCAAAAGCCGTTAATCAGCCGTTAAAGACTCCAAAAGTCACACTTCCAAAGCTGATCTCCAGCCCCAGGTACCCACGAGAACAGCCCATCTCAGAGCAGCTCGGCGTGCAGTCACATCACGATTAACAGAAATTTTCTTGTGTGAAATGAGGACTGTATTTCTGTAGGTCACAAAATCCAAAGGTTTGCAGGCACATCCCACCGCTATACTCCTGACACAGGGGGGTGTCCCCTCAGCAGGGCTCGGAGAAAGCATCCTGGCCTCTCCAGCCCTGCTCTGCTGTCAGGGACAGAACCATCCAACGCCACTATCTCTCACAGCTCTCCTTCTGGAACACTTCTGGTTTCCTACTGGTTCCTGGTTCCCACCAGCAGCAACCTAAGCTTATTTTTTATGGGAAATTCAGACTACCCAGTATTTGAAATTTTGAATTCAAATATCTGAAACCAAACGGAACCACTTTTAAAGCGTGCAGATCCTGCAGAGTTGTGGTTCCCAAGACAGAAATAGAGAGCAGAAATAGTGATAACCACACTTTTGTTTGGTATCAGGAGATTCATACCTATCTGCCAGTTTGACCAAGGAAGAAATGCAGTATTGTTGTACGAAAGGTGAGGAGGAGGAGGAGGACCACGGGAAGGGAAGGCTGAATAATACCCAAATGTGAAAACCCTTCAGTGCTCATCAAAAGAAATCTCAAGGCCTTCTGCAGACTAACCCATCATCAGTTGTACTGTCAGAAATAACACATTGCCAACTCTTCACTAACCACCAGTACCTGGCTGTGCTGTCTCACACAGAGAATGGCAGAGAAAGAGGGGCTCAGTACAAGCAGGACAACTCTTTTCTTCTCTCGAGCAAGTCCACTCTGTCACAGCCTGCCTTTGAGGAGAGCCCACCCCCCTGCTCCTACACAAAATACTCAAATGCCCACTTCAGGTGGTGATTCAATCAGAGAATCACAGAATCATCTGGGTTGGAAGGAACCTTTCAGATCATCAAGTCCAACCATCAACCCAACACTGCCAAGCCCACCCATGTCCCTCAGGACCACATTTGCCCGGCTTTTAAATACCTCCAGGGATGGTGATTCCATCACTGCCTGTTCCCACGCTTGATAACCTTTTTGGTGAAGAATTTTTTCCTAATATCCATCCTACACTACCTAGAGCCCTGCTCCTGGCTAAGACGGAGAGTGAAACAACCTCACAGATCCACGGAGGCTAATAATGCAGGAGTGCGAGATGCACACAGAGGAGGTGATGGAGGTGTTCAGGTGTCCATCAGCCTGCCTTCACTCAGCTCCACCTTGAATGAGTTCTCAGCTGGGTTAAAGCTCCTCTAAAGGAGACACCACAGCGAAATCCCCTGTGCTCAGGGGACAGCACGTACAACACAAAGTCTGTTTCTTTTTGTACCTCATCTAGACCACAGCAGGGAAAAAAATGGAGGACTGATCTATTTTTAACCTACCACCAAGAGAGACTTTATAGGGCCATGCTCAAATCTCAACAAGCTCCTCAACTCAATCCAAGTTAAACTCAGCAAGTGTAAAGAAGACATCCCAAATGGAATATATCAAAGCCAAAATGATGTTATCCTAACAAAATTGCAAACATTTCCATATCTCTAACTCACAACTCACAATATTGGCCTTCGGGCACTTTTTCTTGCTCTCTGCCTTTTTTGTTTTTTCCCTTCCCTGGTGTTCCCTCCCCACCTCAGCACTGCAGCCAAGTTTTAAACAATATACATGAAAATAGCAGCTTTCAGTCTGTTCCTGGAGGAGCCAAATTAATGAGGCCACATGGCATCCCAGGGCACTCTGGAGGGAAGGGTTCAAAGCGCTTGTTAGTGCAGCCTGCACTGCTCTGAAAAATGTAAAGCATTTCAAACTGGCCAGCATTTCAACTTTCTTTCTCCCCTGCTCTCCAAGTAAAAGAGCATTCAGATTTCCAAACATACTGTGGAAAGAATGAAGCACTTCTGGAAAAAGTGGAAGACCAGTTTGCCTTTCTAAAGTCAAAGTTTTATAAATCAATGCAAATATTTTTCAAAAAAGAGGAGAACTCTTCTGCGAGTTACACCACAGCAATCAAACAGTTGTTGTAGAAACAAGTACCTGTTTTTCCTGACCTACATTTTCAGGTTGGCAGGAAATCAAAGTTCATGTCAAATTACAGCAGATTTTGAACAGACTTGCATGTGCCCTCCAATCTCAGCCACTAAATCTGTTTGGGCTCAGCAAGATCATTTTTTGTATGAAGGAAGGTAGCACTTTTTTAAAATGACACATGCTCAGTATCACATAAATGCAAGCAAGTTGTCTTCTTCTTGCAATACTAAAACGGGGAACTGATTTTCCATAAAATTTGGCTCAACTGGAGAGGCTTTTCTCTCCTTGGACGGCTATATATACATTATTTACTATATTTATATTAAAAGCCATGTGGTTGAGCAGACACAACCACAAAAAGCAAACGAGTCTAGTTTTGTCCTAAAGGCCTTAATATGAAAATGCTGCGGGGGAGCAGCAGCCTGCCTGGGCCTCATGGCTGTGTACACAAACAACAGCCCACAGCCCGGCGCTTCCACGGCTGAGCTCCAGACAGCGCCTACAGCCAGGACCCACGGCCACAGTCGGAGCAGCCCAGGAGAAGGCTTTCATCTGCTCCACTCCTCACCCTGCCACAAGGCCATCAGCTTCCTCCTCCCCTTGTTTTTTTCTGTGCGGGGCTGTGTTTTGCCCTTTGAGATTGCAGCCCGTTCCTGTGTTCGCCATTTCGGAAGGGGGCCCAGCCCAGGCCACAGGAGAGGCTGTGGCGGTGTGCTCTCCCTGGTTTTCCCCCTCTTCTCCCCGGGCCCTGGCTTCCAGCTCAGGCCACGGCCATCATGGCCATCCCATCACAACATCAGTTGCGATAAGTTGCACCTGGATTTTGGGGGATGGCTGGCAACACAGCCAAAACACTGTCTGCAGTGGGGACCTAGATATTTTGTTCCCATGAGAATATGACTATAGGGCAATCATCTAACTCTATAAATAGTGGGCAGCCCCAGAGCCCTTGGAGCTCTCCTGCATGGCAGCGGCTGCACGCCAGGATCTCCCCTGGAGTGAGGACGCTCACTTAAGGTTCTCCTCCTTGAGGTTGAGAGATTCCTTGCCATGACAGATTCTCAGTAAGTGACTAATAGTGAAATCTTAGCTAAGTGATACAAAGGGCTGATTGTGCAGATATAATCCTTTAGACATAACCATTGTCCAAGCCTGGGACCAGGATTGGCTCCAGCCGCATCCAGACTCCTCTCTGGGAAGGAGTTTAGGAAGCCGGAGGGTCCTTTCTGAACGTCCTGACTCAACGGGAGGGTCTCCCTAACAGCTTCTCCGACCCTGTCCTCTGGGCAGTAAATCACAGAGTGTACCTTGACATTGAATCTCGTAAAATACTGTCGCATTTACTACTAATTTAGTTATGTCACTGTTTCACCTTAATAAATATTTCACTGCTTCTCTCTTATGAGGGAAGTTAATCACTCTGTCTGTGGCAGAGGCTGGGGTGGCTGCAGGGACCGGAGGGTGGCTCAGCAGAGCAGGCGGCCACCACAGCCCCGCACTGGACCTGAGCGCTCTGCCCACCTGCAGAAGAGCTTCTCGGGACCACGGCTGGTTTGTGGGCACAGGGCTGGCACCCAGCACCGGAGCTCCCCACAGGCAGAGCACAGAGGAGCAGAGCAGGGAGAGGGGTCTGGCAGGGGGCCCCCTCACATCTGGCATAGCAGCAACCCAGCCAGACTCTTCCCCTGCCCCCGAGCCACCGTCCCCATGGCCAGTCACCCAGCGCAGAGACACCCCACCGGGCTCACACCCACATGGCAGCGGTGGAAGGTCCAACGGGGTTTGTGGCCCTGGCTCCCTGAGGGCTGCCAGGCCCAAGCCACCGTGGCACTCTGCACTAACGACAGCAATAACGGCTCACTCCAAATCAACGGCGTTAATAATAGCAACTAGGGATTTTTAGTAGGGCCTGTTGTGATGGGACAAGGATTAATGGTTTTAAACTAAAAGAGAGTAGATTTAGACTAGATATAAGGAAGAAATTCTTTGCTGTCAGGGTGGTGAGACCCTGGCCCAGGTTGCCAGTTCAGGATGGAGACAAGCTTATGTTCATAAGGTCTCAATCACAGAGCACAGCACCACACTCAGCTTTGGAAATAAAACTAGTATTTCTATTACAGCAGATTTTTTTCCCCCAAAATGACTAAAACTACTATGTGGAAAGGTGTACACCTCCCCAGCCTGACCTCTGTAAGGTTTATGAGCTGCTTACGTCATGAACCATCACACTGCTTTTGCCACTATCTGGTTTAACACAAGCTTACAAAAACAGTGTGAGAAGGAAACGCATTTTAACTTTCTTTTATTTTCATGCCCATTTTCAGATCTCTGTAGTTTCACAATGTCCATATTTCACTAAAATTAAAATTGCTGCATTGCAAAACACATCCAAGACAAAAAGTTTTAATTAAGCCTTTTCTTAAAAAAAAACCCAAACACCATGGTTTTCACAATCATGACTGAAATTCTTTAAAAATGTATCTTCCTCAGGCCAAGTTGAAAGTGCCCAAACATGCTGTGTCGGCGAGCCCTGAGCCCAGGCTGGCGAGCAGGGTCCCCACCTACTCCCACCCACGGGAATCAGGAATTGCTTCCACCCGCACACGTTCCAGCTGCGTTTGTCTCCTGCTCCCTGCACGCAGCAGAGCCAGGCTGGGAACCTGGCGGGGCCCTGCCGAATTCCAGTCCCAGACCCACATAAAGCATCGGGAGCCAGACAGCCATTAGCAGGAACCTAAACTGCCCTGTGTTTTGGGAACTGCTGTTTTCGCTTATGGTTTTTGATTTATACCTCATAACTGCAAAACTAATGAGATTCTAATGAAAAGTGGGACATTATTCATTTGTTTTCCCCCCAGGAGGTTCGGTTTATTTTCAACAAGCATGCTACTGATTAAAACAAGAGGTGATGGTTTTAAGAAGCTGGAACATAAACCTGCTCCCAAATGTGCGTGGTCTAAAATGATACTCCGGTTTCTTTAGTTTACAGTTTCACTGACTTCATCTAAGTTGTTTTGTTTAAATACATATACATATAATTTTTTTTTTTTCAGGTCACTACTACATAAACAATGAACATCTAATTTGTAGGTCAATTAATTGCACCGACATCTTTATGAAAAAGAAGAGCCAGCCCTCTGGTTGTTTTGCTTCTTTCCTGCCCCAAACAAATCAGTCAAAACACCTGCATGGATGAAAAACATAAAACTATTTGCAACTGGTTTTAAAGACTGGCACTTACAATTGAGAAACTAAATACAAAGTAAGGTACACAGATCATTAAAAATATGTGTCTATATAGTTCTCCTCACAGAAAAACTGGAAATCCAACCTCATGCTTGTAAAAATGCTGAATATCTGAATATCTCACTGAATATCAGGATTAGACTAAGTCACCACTTTGAAAATAATTTTATTAATAATACACTGCAAAAGGTCTGGAGCACAATGGTTAAGCTTCACATCTACAAGGCTTTCCAGAATAACTGTTAGTGAACCATATATTTAACATTTTCTAATCTCCAGGGTATCTCACATCATTTGTATGCACCAAGAGTGCTTTTCATTGCTGCCTTTCATATTTGGTGTAACTCAGATAGTGCAGAGCTCCCGAAACACACTGTGTTACATCTAGAAAGACTCTGATCTGAAACTTAATCCCTCAAAACAATAGGGTCACTGAGAAATGAAACACTAAACCAGAGCTTTTAAATAGGCATTTAAATTAGGAAATTAGTTCTATAAACATAAAGCATTTGAACTGTCCATTTGTTATGGATAACGCAGCAGGGCCGCCAATTACTAAAGTCATGGACTCCAAATTGGCAGCGTTTCTTTCCAACATTACATCAAAATCCTGACTCCAACATTCAGGAATTTAACTCCTCAAGGTACAAACCAGAAACACACCAACTATGAATTCCGGAGTGACAATTTTAATACTTAATTCATTAACAGGCATTCATTTACTGCCTCATGGCTACGTTGCACAATTCAAATTTTTATTAAAAGATTTTGATTGCAGAGAGCAGTTTCTCTTGAATTTAGGTTTTAGGTTTGCCCAGTCCCTTCCCTCCAACTTCTTCCTTCTTTTCCTCTAAGCTAAAAGTTGGGTACTAACAGCATTTCTGTGCTTCAGGCATTTCAGCCCAGCAAACAAGATCATCGGGAGGTTTTGGGGGAACAGACAATTCAACCCACTAAGCCTAAAATACCCGTTTCTTTTCGGAGGCGATAACCAATTCAAGTGCTCCTGCAGCATTCATCTTCAGCTGAATGTCCCACGAAGAAAGCCCAAGAAAGATAAGTTGTTCCACCCAACTGAACAAACATTTCCTCACAGTCACACCCTCTTCACATAAAACCAGGAATCTTTCTAAACTCACACTGAACAATTCTAGTGGAAGGTCACAAACAATAACAATGGATAATTAAAACAATAATCACGCTTAGTAAAACAAAAATTAAAAGTAAATTGCTCATCAGTTTTCTTTCAAACTGCCCAAGCCTCAGTAAGAACATGTTCTGGACAGAAGAGAATTTGAACTTGAAAGATTACAACAAGCTGCTATTCATCAAAAAATAAATAATCTCCCCCCTTTTGATACTGTGGGATTCTCAATGCAGCAGAGGGATTCTGTGGGACAAAGGAAGACAGAGCGTAACAGACTTGTTGGAGAGGTAACATGCTAAAGTATTGGGTAATTATGCATGTTCTTACAGTGCTAGGCAATTATCCATCCCCAAATCCAACAAATTTTAAAAAATTAATACAAATGAGGAAATCACAGTTTTCGCAACAGCTAACACAGTTTTTGCAACAGTTTTAAGAGGCTTAAACGAACCATCCCATTGGATTTTCTTTTTTGAAAAGTCCCTTATCCTTGAAAAAACCCTTCACATTCTTAGCTGTTGCATTTACAAAGTGTTTTACATCATGTCAAGCAGCTACAGTGTGCCATGAGCGCACACCTGCAGTAAGCTGGCACGAGGAGACGATGGAAACTTCGGAAACTTCGAACTAACCAACCTGAATCCATCGCCAAGATCCTGAAATAATGCAATTCTCTTCAAACCTGTGGGGTTTGGGGCTTTCTGGTCTTAGAAAAATATTTAATTTAAAACAATGGAGAAACGTGACATAAAATACAGTGTAATAAATACCAAGTTTATCCATGGGATGGTAATTACAGGGCTATGCTAACTGTAATTCTAGAGGCAGTATCACAGGTGAGACAGAAGCTTTTGAGCCAACTTTCAACCCACGAGTGAGACAACCAGCACTGACGCTCGGCATCATCCTGTCTGAGAAACCAGTACTGGATTCTCCTGGGAGAGCTCAGAGGAACCTGGGACTAAACCATCCTGATTTAAAGCTGTCCCTTTGGCTAAACAGATCTTCAGACAAAAGGTGCTGCTCCTGACCCCTTCTATCTCCCAGCCCACGCAGAGGAGGAACCTCCAGGCTGAGCACATTGGCTCACACCTGGCTCACGGTGCATCCCACCTGGCTCAGCATCCACAGCCTTCAGCGCTCCCACCTTGAAGATGCAGGATGGGAGTAGTGCTGGGACCACCATAAGGATTAAAAAAAAAAAAAAGTAAGTATGATAATTTCTCTGGAAAATACAACCAGTATTTTAATTTGGAATTTTCCGTGAGGGACAAAATCAGATGAAGAACAACTACAATTCTGCAAAACACCTCCTTTCCCAGGGTCTCCACATTCAGAATTGAGGGTGATGCACCAAAACACACAACAGTACTGAGCCAAGAAGCCATGAGGTGAGAAAGCAAATGTACCAGGCAGTGTTACTGTTTTTTCAGATGGGAAACTGAAACACAGGGAGAGACAGGAGGTTTCCACTACCACGAGGGACACACCTTCAGATCTCAGCAACTTGAAGCTTATTTTTTATTTTCTTAAAGTGTTCAGCTTGACCCCACAAGTGGTACTGTTACAGCTCTCTTACTCTAGGTTTGTCATCAAGTATCTTTTATTAAACTATCCCAATGAGGATAGTGGAAAAAAATATGAAAGGTTTTAGCAAAGAAGCACGTCGTGGGTAATACAGCATAAGAGATTCTGTGCCATTTAAACCTCCTCTTCTATCCCCTGACCCTGTTCCACAGGTTATAAACTACTTACCTGGCTCTTTCCTCCCCAAAGAGGATTCCCTCATTAGGGGTGTCCTTCACCAGTCCCGCTCCCCCCACACTACCTTTACTCCTCGCTAAGTCCCATCGCCTTTTCCTTTCAGAAGGAATTGAATTGAAACTCCGAACAATTGCTCTGAGCGTGCTTAGCTTTGAGCCAGCTGCCTCTGTATGAGACCTCTATAGAGGAAATAAGAATAAAAGTCAGGTTTTTGTAGGAATGTGGTATTTCCTTTTCTCCTGCAATACCCTGCTCGGTTCCCTCTACACCCCCTGGTTACGGTAACAAGTGAGGCAGAGCTTTGACAGACAGGAGCTCTCTTAACTCCATACTCCAGAGCACATTCATCTTCAACACCCTGAAAAGCAACAGTTCTTTGAAAAAAAAAAAAAAAAAAGAAAGTTGGTATGTGGTCATGTAATTAAAGACTGTCATAATTCACACCCACATTGTGGTAGGTTGGTGTTGTGCAGGCATCTTAACTCTGGCATTTCCTCATTTTAGGCGACTTGCATATGAAATCTAAATAATGTTTTTATCATACGGCGCCATAAATTAATTGTGCAGAAAAAGTAATGTCTTTAAAAAATAATTCTTCACAATGAAAGCCCAGCTAGATCCCTTGCTAGGACTAAGCCACAATCCCTGGCTCCTCATTCACACACCAGTCCCGGGACAGAACCACATCTGTGAACAAGCTTGAGTACATAAGCACTCTCACTGTGCTTAAAATTAAGCACATGATAAAGCACCACACGCTTTAACAAATCAAAGCTACAGAGAAAACGCACGGGGCTGAGATCAAAGAGAAGAAACTGTAAAGTGAATGGCTTCAGAAAGCCCAGCATTCACACCATTAGAGGTTCGCACAGTCTTTTTCTCTCTCATTCTTACACTAGACAAATGAGGAATAATATTGACGCCATTAGCAATAACTGGGAGATAATGGCATTGTTTTCCCTGCCGAGGATGCATGCCTCCCTGCGTGGGCGTAGGATGGGTTAGTCGCTATGGAGCCGGATCAAAAGCGGTTGTTAAGGGAACAAGCAGGAAAGGTAAAACAATGGCTGAGATAAGAAGCATCTCAACAAATATGCAACCAGACTTGTGGGTTTATAGCTGCGAGGAGGCCAGAGTCGGGCCCCCACCCTCATGAGGCAGCGGCTTTGCCAAGGCTGAGCAGCAGGAGATCAAAGGGAGCGCTGGAGCCCTGGGGGCCAGAGGAGGCTGGTGGGGCGGCCGGAGACCGCCCAGGGCGCCAGCACCGGACCGAGGGACCGGGCTGCCAGTGAGGACAGCAGCTCGCCAGCAACAACCCACCCTCAGCAGAGCCTTCCCAAATGAGAGAGAGAAGAAAAAGGTGAGAAGACGACCCCCATGTATAGACCTTTTGCTCTGTGAGCTCCGGAGCAGCAGGCACTGCCACTGCCCCATGAAAGGCAGAACTTCATGATAGAGAGGGGCTCATCAAAACCTTCCAAAGTAAGACTTCTTGAAAGCGGCCAATTTCTCCATCACAAGATCCTGTCTAGCGACCTTCACCCAAATACTCCTTCTTTCTAGGAATTAATGACAAATTGTTTGCCCGCCCTCGTAACCCAGATCTCGGTTCTCCCACGGCTCCGTACCGAGGGCGCACTCAGCAGCGTATCATCTGCTCCTGCAAGTCATAAGCTACAAATTGAAGAAACACACCAGGAGCTAAAATGAGTTTCCGAGAACAAAAACAGCTGGTAAAGAAACAAAAGCCAAATATTCTCCTGGCTGCTGGCTGCATTTTTTTTTTTAATTTAGCTTAAAACAAAATGAAAAAAATGTGCTTGGAACCCAAACAGTCTCTAGCTGGAAATGTGGTGTCTAGCCTGAAAAACAGAGGCTTGTGGACACCATGCCAAGCAGCACAGGATTCCCATGGACCTGGTGTTTCTCAAGCCCTTAATGTGGTTCAACTTAGGCAAGTGGTTTTAGGATTCCCAGTTTAAACTCTACAACACACATCTGCAATTCATTCTAGTTTCTTATTTTATTTCTTACTTCTCCAACCAACTCCAAATCATTTTACGAGTTCCTGCAATCCGGCACTAATCAGTTACTCATGCCGCAGGAGTCCCCGCTTCCTAAGAAGGGCTCCCTTAGCACAAGAAGCCAAGCTGTGCATTTCATCAAGCCGCATTTTGCCAGAAACAACAGTAACTACCTGATAAAATAAGAATGCCTGGCAGTGTTTAACGCCTGATTACAAGACACAGAAAACTTCTATCTGAAAACAGAGCGCTAACTATTTTCTACACCTCTCCTACCAGACTTACCACAGTAAATCGAAGGCGACTCCTCTGCTAAAGGACTAATGCCATCGCTCACTTCTGAGAGGGGGATTTGACCAAGCGGCTTCAGGGAAAACTTAGGAGACATTTTCATCCAGCTGTTAGGAAGGAATTCCCATTTGAGAAACACCACTGGGTTAAAACCTTTAATGGAAAGGTGCCAAAAATCAGCCTGTGAGTATTTGCCCCTGCGCACCACAGTGGGTGGATGAACTGCAGAGGGGACGTAGTAGCCAGGGCAGTTCTTCTCTGAGCTGCTACTGACTCAGTAAGAAGCGCTAACGCACAACACAGGTTGTCTCTTTACTTCATTGCTCTTCTTGTTTAAAATACAGGTTGTGTATTTTAACACTGCTGTGTATTTTAGCACCAGTGCCGAGACCCTCTGAAGAAGCAGCATCATCACTTACTGCCCATGCTGGAGGGGCACTGGACAGACACGGGAGGCCGAAGCAGACACATCCTCTTCCTCACTCCGATGTATATCAAAACCGCAGGTGTTGGGTAATCCTTGCTCCTGGCTTCCACAACAAGGCTCACTCTAATATAGAAATGCAGTCAGCAGAGAACACTGAAGTTTTCCAGGGTGCTGCCAGCCTGGCATCACTCACCTGTAGCGCCCTCCCTTCAACTCCGGTGTGGAGCTACAGACCTGAACAGAACAAGGAAGTTAGAACGGCGTTGCTCATAAATGTTCTCCTGCTGCCGGTGGATGCAAACAATACTTTGCTGGCACCACTACATACCGTGGGACCATCAGAGGATCCAAGTGTGAACATGGACAGGGCTGCTTTATTGTAGTTTCTATCTTTCTGCTTGAAAATCTCAACTGCTTCCCTTCCCAGTGCTCTCATGACAAAGCTTGTACAAAGATGAGGAGCAACAGACTCAAGTTTCAACCAGACAAATTCTGATTAGTTACTGGGGGAATGGGAGTGGTGGGGAATTCACAGTAGTTGTCAAACATTGGAGAAGGTGCCTGGAGATGTTGTGTATCTCCATCCCTACACATATGAAGGGAGACAAGGCCCTGAGGAACTTGGTATAACTGAAGCTGGTCCAGCCTTGGAAAGATGAGGGTAATCTCCAGAGGTCCCTCCCCACCTAAATCATGTTATTATTTGTGATCTTCTTTTATGACTCTCCGTATTTACCACATGGAGCTACTGGTTGATGTAGTATGATCAACGCACAGGTACCACCTCTGTTCTGTCCAGCTCTGGTGACAGGCATCAGACTTGCAGGTATGTTGCCTGAGACAGCTAAGGGCAGGTGGAGAAACTCAAGTCAGGCAAGATAAAGAGGATAATTGTGGGTATTAAAGACAGAGAGGAGATGGTGAAGGTTGTGCTGACATCCCTCATGGCAGACTGAATCTCCACTAGAGAACTCAAAAGTAATTAAAAACCTCCCAACAGGGGTTTCTCACTCACGCTGGCTCTGCATCATCCTCTACCAACAAGTCCATCACAAGTGTACAAGAGAAATCCCTCTTTTCATAGCATTAGGCAAGTAGTTGTCAGGCCACATCTGTTCTTTGTGCGGCCTCTTCTCAGCTAGGATTGCTCAATCAGGTGCTAAAGCCATTCTGGGCACAGCTGCCTAAACCACAACCCAGTTTTTTGTTTTTTTTAATTGGCAGAAAATAAGCATTTATCACATTACAAAAAATGAAGGGGGCAACAAAAATATACCTCACTATGATGCTGCAGCTATCTGTACTTGGGGTCAGAGGATGTGATTTCTTCTTTTACAGATCTTCTCTGCTACTCATAAAATACAGCTTATGGATACAGGATGTCCAAAAACACAGACAGCACTGTCTCCTGTATTCTGGACAACAGGATGGCCATAAGCCAACAAAGTGTCCTTGTGGCAAAGAAGGCCAATGGCATCCTGGGGGGCATCAAGAGAAGACTGTGACTGATCCTGCCCCTCTGCTCTGCCCTGGGGAGGCCCCATCTGGAGCACTGGGACCAGTTCTGGGCTCCCCAGTTCAAGAA
>JAOQGH010000007.1:11828242-11856598 GCA_025769975.1 Gallinago jamesoni | reverse complement strand
CTGCTAAGATTTTCCAGACAGATTTGGACTGGGAACATAAAGGTGAACTATTTTTAGCTCGGTGGGCCCATGACTCTACAGGTCATCAAGGAAGAGATGGAACTTATAAATGGGCTCATGACCGAGGGGTGGATTTAACCATGGACGCTATTGCGCAGGTTATCCACGATTGTGAAACATGTGCCGAAATCAAACAAGCAAAAAGGTTAAAACCTTTGTGGTATGGGGGGCGATGGTTAAAATACAAGTATGGGGAGGCTTGGCAAGTAGACTACATCACAATCCCTCAGACCTGCCAGGGTAAGCGTCACACGCTTACAATGGTGGAAGGAAGCACCGGATGGTTGGAAACCTATGCTGTGCCCCATGCCACTGCCCAGAATACCATCCTGGGCCTTGAAAAGCAAGTTTTGTGGTGACGTGGTATTCCAGAAAGAATTGAGTTGGACAGTGGGACTCATTTCAAAAATAATCTTATAAGTACTTGGGCAAAAGAACATGGTATTGAGTGGGTATATCATATCCCCTATCATGCTCCAGCTTCTGGCAAAATTGAGCGATACAATGGATTATTGAAATCCACCCTGAAAATGATGGGTGGTGGAACCTTTAAAAATTGGCACAAACATTTAGCACAAGCTACCTGGTTAGTTAATACCAGGGGATCCATCAATCGAGCTGGTCCTGCTCAATCAAATCTTTTACAAAATATTTTAGGCTGAGGGACTTGGGTCTTTTTAGTCTGGAGAAGAGAAGACTGAGGGGGGATCTGATCAATGCCTATAAATACTTAAAGGGAGGGTGTCAGGAGGACGGTGCCAGTCTTTTTTTCAGTGGTGTCCAGTGATAAGACAAGAGGAAACAGGCACAAACTTGAGTATAAGAAGAGGAGGAACTTCTCACACTGTGAGAGTGGTAGAGCACTGGAAGAGGCTGCCCGGAGAGGTGGTGGAGTCTCCTTCTCTGGAGACATTCAAAACCTGCCTGGACAAGTTCCTGTGCAATGTGCTCTAGGTAGACTCGCTCCAGCGGTGGGGTTGGACTAGATGATCTCCAGAGGTCCCTTGCAACCCCATATGATTCTATGATTCTAATGCTTACAAGTATCCTAAGGGTTGGTGGGTTGAAGGAGGATGGAGCCAGACTCTTTTCAGTGGTTCCCAGTGACAGGACGAGGGGCAACGGGCACAAGCTGGAACATGGGAAGTTCTACTCCAATCTGAGGAAGAACTTCTTTTGGATGAGGGTGGCAGAGCCCTGGCAGAGGCTGCCCAGGGAAGGGGTGGAGTCCCCTTCTCTGGAAATCTTCAAGCCCCACCTGGATGCTCCTGAGTGATTTGCTCTGGGCAACCCTGCTTTGGCAAGGGAGTTGGACTAGAGGATCTCTAGAGGTACCTTCCAACTCTGACAATTCTGTGATTCCGTGAACTTCTTCCAGTAGAAATGAAGAGTAGCTGCTCTGACTGTTTTAAGAAAGAGAAGTAAAAGGTAAAAAACCTTTTTCTGTTTTACACACCATCCATCGTGGTGGTGATGTGACTGCTGCTTGAGCTACATCACAGTCAGAAAGGAAAAATCATTTCCAGGAGCACCTTGATCGGAGACATTCCATCTGATGAACTCCCTCACGGCACAGACGGACAAGCAGAAGCACGTCAGGAACCAGCCCGACTTGCCCTTCCCAACACAGCACCCAACTCCTGCCCTGTGCAGACCAGTGGGAGTCTCACGGGGCCTCGAAGAAGAGGGCTGCACACCACCAGCGTGAGACTCCCACAGATGAGCGAGGGACAGGTAGTGTTGTCCTTGTGCAGCTGCACCTCCTGCCAACAAGGTGTCACGAACAAAAAGTAATAGTTTAGTTTACTTAAAACCAATGTGTTTCCAGACTCGGCTGCCACTCAAAGCAAGTGAGGCAACTTAAGTCCTTATGGCAATCACCAGGAAAGTTAATCTGACGGGAATCAGAATCACAGTCATCATGGGGCATTACTTCTTTTTTTAAAGTAATATTTTAATGATCATGCCATTGAAACTTGCAGTTATTTCTGTATATGGCTCAGCTCATTAACCTCAGGAAAGAACCCTAAGTCCCATTTCCCACCTGCAAACCGGACAGAGTTGTTCACTGTCCTTCACATGCACGGGGTCACGGGGTGCCAGGAACGGGGCCAGAGCCAGAGCCTCCAAAGCACCAGGCACCTCCCGTGGAGAAGCGAGGGACTCACTGGCTGCTGGCACCTTCTGAACGTCTGGCACAGGCAGTCGGAGGATTCTTGCATTGCTCTTTTGAAATCGGGAACTTCAAAGTCACTTAACATGGCACAGGCTTTGTGTTCTCTTTCAAAAAAATAAGTATTTTTGCAGAGTGAACACACGTTGGCTCTCACACCAGAACAAACCTCATGAAAACAAGCCGAAGGCACCTTCCTCCAGAGCAGCCCAGGCAATGGAGGCCCAGAGAGAAGGGGGTTACCACACTCACACCCCCTCTGTGCCTTCCCCCCGTGCAGAGGGCAGGGGTGCTCAGCATCCCCATCACATGCTTCTCCAGAGAAGCCCCAGGCTGAGCCCTCTGCTGCCCTTCGGGGCTTTCTAGAGCTTTCACAGGAGCAAAATTTTAACTCCCTACAGCAGCAAATTTAATTTCAGTTCATACCTGTCACACAGCTTATGTAGATAACCTCAGCCAACCACTATCACTTCTTATATAATAATTATATTATATAAATACAATACAAAAAAGTATATAAATAAATATAAAGAAAGAAATTATTCCAGTAAAAATAAACTGAAAGTGAAAAAATATCTCATGATTTAACCTTGTCAGCAAAGTGGAAGAAATACTACGTAGGCAGAGAAACACGGCACCATGTCTCAAGGCTCAGACACCACCACTCCTCTTGCTGAAAGAAATATTTTTTTAACACATATGCTAAAAACAAAGGTGGGATATTTTGTCTTAGCAAGAATTTGCCAGTTGTCTCTGACCACACCCATGGACAGAAAACACTCTAATGAACACATAGAAATCACTGAGTTAAACATTTACCTCCTCCATTTTCCTATTTTCCCCAGTACCTTTAGACATCAGTGCAACGTAGTGGTGAGTTTCAAAACTAATACTTTTTTAAAATCCCGAAACACTTGCCTCACTGTCACTGAGTTTGTGACATGACACTTATTTTCACAACTTTTCCTGGTGTTAACAACAGATTTACATTAGATATTGGATGCTGAGAAAAACAGAAATATTACTGACAGCTTAATTCTTTATGCTTTGCAATTGGCTTCAATAAATCTTGGATTATTTCTTTTAAAGTGAGAAGTGAACTACAGACGGGTTCATGAAAAATAAAACCTACTGGACTAACTGAAAGGACTAACTTTGATTTTTAATAGAACTGCAAATTTCAGGCAAAATGCACAACATCCTCATAGAAAATCTTGCAGATACTATTTATTTAGATTCCTTTGGAAAGATGCTGTTGTTTGGCTCCATCTTTCTTAAAGAACTGGTAAATACGTTAAAAAATTGTGCAGATTATCCTTATTCAAATGTTTTGGCAGAAGTCCACATGAACGAAGAAACCCTCCATAACCTCAAGCTTATGAATGAAAACTAAAGAAGTCTGGAAAAAAAGTAAATGAAATGTACTGCAGAAGAATATTCCTAAATAACCCAGGGTCCAGGAACACCCCAGTGTGCAAAGGTGTCCACGGGTTTTCACGGAACACGGGATGCCGGTGCTTGGTGGGGTGCTCTGGGCTGCACGTGCAGCATTCCAGAAGCAGATCTCAAGGGTCTGTTGGAGTTAACTCTCCTATGTGAAAACGCATCTTCTGAAATCTTGGCATCTTATCAGGAAAATCCCACTGCCCAATGTACTTGGGCCAACACGATCAGGACTGGGGAAGCCTTGGCCAAAGGATTAGGCAGGAGAGCAGGCGGAGGGAGTATTGGAGCACAGCTGAGGCAGTGGGAGACCTGATCTGAAAGGTGCAAGCCTCGAGAGGAAAAGAATTTACACCAAGAACTACCCCAACAGGCATGGCAGCAATGACATTCTGCAAGAGCAAAAGGTAGGCTGAGTATCTGGGAAAGAAACCAACCCTAAACAGTGAGAATCAATATAAGGAATTATTCCTCAGGGAAACAGTGGAAGTACTTTTGCGTGGGTATTTTATGAGAGACTGGGCATCCCACCAACAAATGTACTGCAGGAAAGAATCAGACAATGGCAAGGAAATGGATTAAACGTGTTAGCAAGACAATTTCCAGATCCGATTTCTGTGAAGAGAAGACCATGACCTCACCACTGGATCTGTGGTGTTACCATTAAGTACTGCCCCATACAAGCCCCGAGTCCCTCACTAGCATGGGTTCGGTCTTAAGACAGACCACATCAAAGACTGAAAGGGATCTGGGAGTGTCTCTTCATTGTTATTTTATTTTTGTATTAACGATGGGTCAATTTATGTCCTCAGATTTTGTAAGGCAGAATTCACCAGGGATACTGAGGAAGAGAAAACTGAGACAGAATAAAGCGTTTGGGGAAAACAAGAGGTCTGAATTTGATTAAAAGAAAAAAAAGCCAGAGGAACAGAATATTTGAAGACACATATGGGGGAGAAGTGACTCTCTTCCAAGGACAGATGGCAGCAATGGAAACACCAAAAATGGCTCGTTGGCCAAACTGCTTTTCTGGATTTGACGCATCCTTTCCAGTTCACTCCAGTTCACTGAAGAGCAGCAGAAGTGTCAGCAGCTTTGCTGTGTGGAGGGTTCCCATACCTACAACAAGCACAAAAGCCATCTTGGCACCCACAGGAATCCCGTCAGGTCTCTGGGTACCTGCTGTTTCAGTCTCCAAATCAGAGCAGTTGTTTCAGATGCAGCTGTGGGGAAAAAAAAAATCCAGAGCTTCCCTCTCGCCAGTTGACAAATGGGGCTTGGCCACAACATCCAAATAAACAGGAGCTCAGCAAAAGGATAGGCCGTTTAATCAAGGGACCAGCCCGCGGTAAACACAAGGTGTCCGATTAAAGTATGTATCCTTCCCCTCTCGCAAGAATCCATTGCCCCCCCACGGGGCACCTTTACATGTTCAATTTATTGACATCTCATTGAAGCACCCCTGAAAATGACAGAGCTGATGAAGCTGGCCACCAGGCCAGAGGACTGCTGCACAGCTATCACGTTAAAACAGGACTCAAACACACAAATAAATATCCCCAGGGCACTGGTGGATTCCCCATCACTGGACTTTTCCAATCCAGCTGGACAGAAGCTGGGCCATTGCCCACAGTGCACTTTTGCCAAGAAAGGTTGGACCAGATGATCCTTGAGGTCCCTTCCAAGCTGGGATTCTATGATTCTGTGAAATCTTACCTCATGACTCCAAGGTGCTGTGGGCATTCTAGTAGAGCTTTGCACTGGTACCATATAAAACAACATCCTCTTCTTCAGACCAAAGTTTCACATGAGGCTGCAACAATACTTTACTGAATATTTAACACTTTGGTTAGTAAGACCGTCTTCTTGCCTAGTGATAAAGCTTAAGACTCTCTTTGATCTGTGTTTTGTCATCTCTTTATTTTTTTGTCATCTCTCTTTTTTTTTTTTTAATGCTCCCCAAAGGTACCAACCCTTTCTGTCAGCACCTGGCTGGTTACTGCAAAGATGAACCTCGAAGATATTTCATGGGACAGAAGCATATTTGGTGCCTTCCAAACCCTGGAGTACAATCAGACTAAAGGACCATCAAGCCAACGTCCTGTCTCCAAAAATGAACAACAGTAGATGCCCAGAGAATATTATTAAAATGGAGCAGGTGTGAAGTGATACTTCCCTGTGGCTCTTCTAGCTTCTAGAAGCTTCCGCTGCACTTGGGATTGTGCTTGTAATAGTTTTTAATGGAACATAAAGTCTGCAGCAGATGGATCTTCAGTATCAAAACCCAACACCATCCCACTGAACTGTCACAATAGCTTAAAGGCAGCTGAGAACAAACTAAAAAAAAAATGCAGAATTAAATGTTGAGAATGGATAAGACTTCTAAATTTGATCCCTTTCTCAGAGGAATAAAGTTTTGATCAGCAGATATTTCAGGAATGCTGAAAGATTAGATTTTATGAATATAAGTCTTTTGGGAAGTTTCCTTTGTTTTCTTTTGGCCGCTACATCAGCTGAAAAAATATAGTCATTTATTTTGTTCTTCTGCTTCCAGAAATATAACTGGGCACAAGAGTACCAAGTTAATCCAGGCCTGTGATCATGCAGAATTTGAACCCGGGTTGACTCGAAAGCCCCGGTAAGTGCAGGCACCCCCACCCCCAGGCCCACGGGTCACTATGGTTATTGGTACCTGCAAAGGACTCGGAGAGATGAGTGCTGGGTTCTGGTGGAAGCTGGAAGAGATCTCAGACCTCACTCCCCTTTACATTAATTTCAGCAGTAGTTAGTGGGACAATGGGATAAATTCAGTTATTAGTTAGGGAGGAGAGTCATCAGGCATGCATTGTAACATCTACCAATGAACTTGCCTACATGACCTGCTCAAAGGCAGAAAGGCTTTGGATAAATACATCTGCTGAGCCCCCATATACCTTTTTATCATTGCTTTTAATCTATGGTCCAAAATGATGGAAAAGGAGTCCTCAGCCTTGAGCACTGAGAAACATAATGGAGCACACTCCTCTGAATTTAATGCTGCTGTTTTTAAAGGAGGTAATAAATATCAAGTGAATAGGAGAGCTGTGAGTATGCCACCAGCAGGGATTGTAATTTAAATCCTTTCCAATTATAAGAACAATGAGAGCACGTGCCTGGAAAGGACTTTGGGGAGTGATATCCTTTCACCTCCCTTTGGCCAAGGGCTCTGGGAGCTGGGTGGCCCATGCAAGGAGCAGGCTGGCTCCCAACGCACCCCACAGTCACCAGCGCTGGAGTGGCCACACCAGGGAACAGGGCACCAGCACGTCCATGGCTGTGTGAACAGGGAATCACAGACAGGCCTTATTCCATGAGCGTACCTATCTTCAGCAACACGGAGTTAAATGAGGAGGATTCTGGTCTCCATTCTAGCAGACTGGGAACACTGGGCTCTACTAAACAGACACAGTGGCTTTCACGTACTGTCTGTGCAACTGTCTATCACTGAGCAAAAAAGGAAGGGTGAACAAACACTTCATACAATTTCCATGCCCTGCTATTTCTAATATGCTCCTTAAGGTCCCAGCAAAGCACCTCATCTCAATCTGCAAAATATACTTTTAAAGTTTGAAGTTAAGAAATACTTGAAACTAAGCTTGGGGGCACTACTAGGTCAGGCTCAAATTGAGGTGATACTCTGCATTGAAAAGTAAGAGTTCACTAAAACACCATGTTTTCCTTTTCTTTTTCTCTGTTGTGGATATTTGAAACCTTATTTCTTTCCTGCATTTACTCCCTATCATGATTGTTAAATTAAGGAATGAGATGATTTCAGAGGTTTGGTGCTGCTGCCTTGTTACAGCTGGATGCATCTCAGGAGGGCAGAGTGCACTGCAGAAGACTTAGGAAGACACACAATTTTCTTATCCTTCAGAGACCAAGGAAAGAGGAACTCCATACTACTCTCATTTTCATATTGTTCACGTACCTTCACATTTTAAAATACTTATGAATTGTGTACAATCCAAGACTACATTTTGTGAATGGTTTAGAATGACACAAACATTTCCCAGTGACATGGAGAATCCGGAGGGGCTAACATGAAATAGAAGATATCCATCTTCCACAAGAATGAAATGTTGTTTCCTTCTACAGATGGTTCAATGGCACTTGGCCGCCTCCCAGATTCTTTTTGGCAATAAGAAGACCAGCAAGGATAAATTAAGCTTTATAAGTACCAGTGTACACATCCTTATTCCGCTACCTTTGGCAAGGATGGGTCCAAAGCACTCAAGAAAACACCTTTCAGATCTCGGCTTCACTAGCACAGAGAACTTCCGCCTCATTTTCACAAGACGGGAACGTTCAGTTCTTGAAAGTCACACTGGCACTCACTGGTGACCACGGAAGGACGTCTCCTTCAGCTCAAAAAACACACTGGGCTCATTTAAACAGATCCAGTGTATGTACTGACTGAGCAGTTTCAGCAAAATTTTGGCTAAAAGATAACCCATGCTGTTTACTCAGCTGAAACACACTGTAATCACCACGTTTTTAGCCCCCAGTTGTATTCCAGTCTTCCCCCCCTTACTCGGGGCAGCAGAGTCTTAGGGATCCAGTCTCGCTCCTGCCATACGGGACTGTACAACTCCATCCGAGGGGTTTGGTGTGAGCCAAATGGGAGACGGCAGGTGAAAAATAAGCATATTGTGCTTTGCACACTATTCTGCTGGGGGGGGGGGAGGGGGGAGGTGTCTGGCAAATACACACGGCAGAGAGAGTTTGGCTTGTCCACAGTTAAACCTCAACAGCTCATTGACAAGTGCTGTAAACAACATTATAGGAAATGGAAAACAATATAAAAACAAACAAGAAAAAGGTAAAGCACTCGCAGGAATTTTGCTCCTGAAATCAAATTCATGTTGGTTACTCAACAGCAACATTTGAACAGATTTATTCGGTTTTAGCCAGGCTGCTACTTTGGCAGGGTATGTCACCTTGTTTTCTCCTCTAGTTCTCTCATATTTCTATGAGATACTCACTGCAGGTTCTGTGTCAGCTCGTCTAAGACATCTGTGTCTCCTAGGGCTAGTCTTATTGTCAAGTGACACCTGTAGGAGATTATTCATTTTAGGATGATCTGACTCATGCCCTGGGAACCTCTCTCGACTGACTGCGGAGCTGCAGCCCATGTCCACATTTAGCCCTTGCAGAGATACAGAGGTTGGAGCCTTCTCACCTCGCTTCAGCCAAAACCACGGTGTCTTGTCTCACCACAGACAAGGGAAGAAGCAGGTTCCAGAGCACTCCTGAACTTACTGGAGCCCATAAGCACCGTGGTTCTCCTGGACTGGAACACTCAGGAGAGGGGCGTCATTTAAAGGAGGACCCAAAAGAGACTTAAAAAAACCAAAACACACCACACACACAAAACAAACAGCAGAAGGCTAATAATGAAAAACATGGATGTAGTCTAGGCACACAACTACTTGACTCCAAGCTATTTTCAATTCTAGAAAAGTCATAAATTATTGTAAATGGGACTTACAGAGCCCCAGCAATAGGACTGTACCGTACTTCTGATTTGCAACTGCTTGTAATTTGACAAAACTTTATCTAGGTGGATATTTACTTGATGGAAATTGCAGACTGAATTAATTGAGAAAAGTCCTCCATTTCTGAAACACGTCTGTTTTCCACACTCAGATGTGGTTTTGCCATTTGCATTAAAATCTCTGCAAATCAGGCCAATTTCAGAGCCACAGAAAACCAAAACTCCTCATTTGCAAATGCTTGGTAAAGAACGGCTAGAAGGTCAAACAAATTTATTTGAGTCCTAAACACAGAGGACTGCAAGCCCAAGGAGCTTCCCTTCCAACAGCAATCCTGCAAAACTGCAAATAAGGCTGTGAACAAGCCCTGAAGAGGGCAGAGAAAGACGCCGGTGGCAGAAGGGCCACAGGCTGGCAAGGACACTGTGTCAGCGGGGACTGATGAAATTGCTTATCACTCACAGCTTCTACTTCAGTCAAAACCCCCAGATTTCAAAACCAAGAAACCATGATACCAAGATACCAAAACCAAATCCACGTGACCTCCTGGAACACCCCCAGCCTCAAGGGTACACAGTCTTGCCTCCATCCCTCTTTCTGTACTTTCACAGCCACATTCAGGAGAAGTTGGTCATTTTTAGCCAGGAACGATCAACAGGCTCCTAGAACATCACAAGTTTCTTCCCACACCCTGCAGGGTTCTAGAACTGATTTCTTCTTGTAGCTAAAGGCTACTTTGCCTCAATGCTGGGCTCTTCAAACCTCACCCCATTATTCCTTCATTCTCTTCTACTGGTGACAGAAAAGCTGGGAACCAGAAAGCAGACAAAATTAGAGCAACTAACTGCCACAATTTTCGCTCCCATATATGCGTCTTCTCACACAGTAGACAAGGAGACGTCTCCACATCAAGACTCCCATTAACACTATCCTACAGCAATAAACGGTTCAGCTCCACAGACAGAATCAAAAGGGGAGACAGAGTTTCAGGGGTTCAATGGGAAAAGGTGGGGAGACATGGGCTGGTTCAGGAGACAGAGGTGATGACTCTTACCTGCCACCTACCCCTTCACCACAACCCATCCTGAGTTTACACGTGACTAAATTAATATAGCACATCTCCTCAAACCTGGCTTCTTCAGCTCAAAGTGTGAAATAAAAAAAACATACACAACCATACCATCTGTGCAAGCCAGCATATAGAAAACTCAGTTTACACAGATGGGACGTATCACATGCTCCCTTATGCCTCTATCAACACAGCAGCTTTGCAAATCTGCCCGAAATAAAAACAAAATTGACAACATATTCTGTCTGAGGCCAGCAAGGCTGCGCATGTACTTGGCTGAGTTTGGATTGTTCTCTCCTCTTTTAACAAACAACTCACTTATAAATGGAAAACTTGCTAACGTTCAAGTATTCTGCTGTGTTCAAATGTCAGGAGGATTGTATTCAACTGGGTCTCCTGGAGGGATCAACTAATTGCCCATCAAAGTCATGGATGAAGCTGCAGGTTGCTTAAAAACTAGCAGGACATGACACAGCCTTCTTGGGATCCACAGTAGGGACAAAACTGATCTGGAACATTTTCTAGTTCCATTAACTCTTTCCCAACACATAAAAATAACACTTTAAAGATGTTTATTTTTCCAAGTTACTAAGTTCTTTAGGTGAAGAATATAGTTGAACAATATAGTGAACACATGTGGAAATGCTTAAGCAGCAGCTCCATTTTCTGTCCAAGAAGTCTGCAGACAAATAAACTTAAGTTACATACATGACAACCCAATGTACTACACAAGAAAGAAAAAAACAACAAAAAAGGACAAAAAAGCGTGTTTTTCATAAAAAAACCCTTCATTTATGTTATAGGATGAGCATCTGAGAGAGGAGGGAGTAGCTGGAACACACAAGTACAAAATAGCAAAACAGAGTTAAAGAGAATGAGGCCCTAAAGCCAGGCCATACTAAGTGACATGGCACCATCAGCCAGTGTCAGGCCTGGGACAGTGGCCAGTGGCTAAGGACGAGAACTGGGGAGCCGTATCCCCCAAAGCATTCCTGGAGCCTGCAACAACTTGCAGCTCAAGATTTCCACATGCCAGATATTGGTATGAAATAGACTTGATAGATCTTTCTTCCAAGAACACATCCAACTGCTTTCATGCAAACTCTCAGCACCAGAGTCTTGTTGGAACAGCTGCCACACAGCATTCACCATGCAAAGAAGAATTTATTTGGTTTATTTGGAATTTCCTACTTCCATTTGATGTATCCACTTTTTTTTTAAGGGAATGAAAGAGAAATGGGGAACGATTGCTTATCTTCTGTCCTACTCAGGCATCTTTTCAGGCCCCACTGTTCCTCATTTGCAAACTGTTCCATGATCTGTAACTGGGGGAGGCAATACCTTGTTTAGCCAGAGCTGTAAACAGAGATAATTTCATTTTCTCACATTACACTTACTGATGCCAAGCTTGACCTGCTACTTTATTTTCCAATCACACAGCACCATAAGGTAGGTACTTTTGCAGCTTTAGAGTTGCTTATGTCAAAGCACTTCAACACACTCACACATTATTTCTCTATCCATTGCCTTCCTCGGATCGGGAAGGTTAAACAGCACTGGGTTCACCAACCTCCTGTGTCCCTTGAATAGCAACTGCCCTCCATTAGAACATCGATTAGTGCTACACATTTTCTCACCTTTTAACCAGTTGAACAGTTTACTAAAGATCATTCTTCCTTATCCCCCAAAAGACCATTTGCTTTAAGAAGCTGCAGCAAAGGACCATGTCAGAAGCTGTCTGAAAATCTGAGGATACTACACACTGGAACACCCTAATGCAGATGTTTGCTGAGCCTTTCAAGTCCTTAAAGATTCATCAAGTGCAACTTCCTTTTACAAAAGACATGACTCCTCCATATTCATATAAAATCATGTGCCAAATAATTCTACTCCATATTATTCTTTTGACGACGCTGCACAATACAAAGCCAGATTTCTGTCTGCTGTTCCCCAAGCTCCTTGGAACTCTTTTGCAATTGGCATCACATCAGCCCTATCTATTTATTCTCTAATAGGGCTGAGGAGATTTTAATTGAAAGGCTGCACACAAGTGTTAATAATAATTCAACAGCTTCTCCCTGGAAGCCCTTCTGGGCTCACACATCCTGGTTCCTGCAGCCAGTTATTGCTCACTGCATTCTTATATTCTGCCATTAATAGTTGGGTTTGAGATGGTTCTGGTAAAGGAACCATGAGGAGTGTAGATGCCTCAGAAACTTATTTGCTCTTCTCTCTCTACTCCACCTTCTGCAAGTGATTCTTTCACACCCTTGTCTTCAAGGGTTTTTGCAAATTTTTAGACAAGCTTCTTATTCTCAACATATTTGGAAAAGAGCTGTTACTTTTTATACTTTCTGAAAGCTGTTCCTCTAAGTTTTTGGCATTTCAAAGTGTTTGTTCTTTTCTATCTTCCTCACTTGGTCATGACTTCAGCTTTTGGAAGGATTCCTCTGCCTCTACAGCTTTTCTTCCTGCTGCTCCACATCATAACTCTTCTCTCTCACAACCAGCTTTTGATAGGGCCAAGGCATTTGCTCTGCAGCACGTTGCCTTTAAATAACCTTCACACTACCTACAAACCCTGCGTCCTTCTCACTGCTCCTCTCAATTTCTTTTTTATGTACTTCCTCAATCTGATGTACTTTCCCTTTTGAAATGAAGAATCACTTCACTGAGGTTTTGGCTTGGATTCCTTCTGCAAGGATCTGTACGTACACAGGTGTTCACACTTACAGAGGGCCATTAGCAGTACAATTTTGTACCAAGGTTCTGCACAATTCTTCCTCTCTCTGAATTCTCCAACTAGATGTTTCCCAAAGGTGTCATTCTTGATGCCTGGAGGGAGGGGGGGCAGTTTTCTCCCATTCTGTTTCCTACTTTAAAGCTATATACTCTATACTATTCTATACTTTTCCTATTTACAAATTCCAGGAACTTCAAATCTTAAGGACTCTGTTATTAACATGGTTATTTTCCTGAACTGACATTTAGCTTTTAGACATCAGGCTATTCCCCCATGGGTTTGAACCACTTTGTCATTCTTGTGTAACCTGTAACTTGGTACAAGGGTGTTCCGGTTGAGGGTTTCTTTACATCAACTTTCTTATAGTCCTATTCAACAAACTCCCTCGGTCATCCACCTTATTTCTTAAGATTTCAGAATCTGCCTAGAAATACATACACATTTGGTCCCATTTTATTTTTTTTTCATGTTCTGTCAATGCTAATCTAAGGGGGACAACTGTCACACGACGAAAACTTTCAATGACAAAGCAAACGTGCCGGGAGTAAGTTTCACCCAAACCCAGACACTTGGAGAACCTGCCACTCTTTAAAAGAAGACAGTTGGGCTCATTTCTTGATTTGTCCCGTTGGGTCTTCCCCATTCATTCTACAGAAAATGTGAAAGTTATTAATTACTCTTCAAGAAAGGTAATTAGTATTTACCTATTATTCATCATCTAAGTACAGAATAACTGTTTGCATTTCTTCTGTTATTTTGTCCTTTGTAAATATATAGACATCAAGAAAGATGAATCCACAGGACAGAAACAGTTCTGCTTATCTCTAGGAATTAAAAATAAATTCCTCTCTTTGGAAGTTCAGGATCCAACGCATCACTGAATGAAACATTTGCTTCAGAACCTCGAAGAAAAGCAACAAATAACAGGACCTTGCAAGTGGTTTATTTTCCTTGCTCACTGAATAATAACTACAACAATTATTTAACCCTCACCCAATTCTTCCTGCTGGTGTCCAGGTCGATGCTGATCAAGTCTGACACCCCAAAATAGCATGTCAGTAAGAAAACAAACTATCACTGAAAAATTCTCATTAAGTATGATTTTTGTTTTTCAGACTTCTATTATGCTAATACCACTGCCTTTTACCAAAGTATGAAATGAGCAAGGTAAGGAAATTGTTGAAAAATCGAATGCTGGACATAATGTTACAGACAACACTTTTAGGTCAAAGGCTAAATCTTCCAAGAAGAAAAGACAAAGTTACCACAGAGAGAACAAAAAGCATCAACCCTAATATTACAGCCACTGGTTAAACACGTTGGGTGTTATGGAACAGGATTTAGGCATCAGTGAGTAGTTAAGTGCTATTGTTCATTCAGCTGAGCCCAACCTCTGTTCTGAAGCTGCTAAGGTTATATAGATAAAGACCCCTTTCTCCTACCTAGCACCTCACAGTGAAAGTGATGAATGTTTTCCAGTTATTACACTGTATTTCATAACATATTTTAAATTGTCCTGAGCAACAGCTACTACCTACTGCTCTACATCATACCACAGAAGCTAGAGCACCTGCCAGTCAGTTATCCAGCACCAACTCAGCTCTGGAAGGAAAACTGTGGGCCTTGCAGTTACACTTCTACAGAGTTTACAGTCCAATTTCCAGCGATGGGAACAAAGAAAGGCAGGATCCCAGGCGAGCTAGACCCACCGCTTCCTACGGCCTGGAACAGTAATCCTGGGAGAGATGACTTGTATCCGAGACGCAGTTGCAGGTAACGGACACGAACCACACCACACTTTCCTGTTTAGAATCTCAGTCGTATGTTTTAAGTGTTTTCAGTGTCATTTACCATTTATAATACAGCCTACCAGCAGAATAACTAATACCGAGGGTGGCAAATTAACATAAAAACAAAGGAACATACAGGACACCATAAGAACAGGTTTAAGGGGGAGGGAAATGTTTACATCATCTCCCAGAGTAAGCTGAAGGAATTCTTGATGCTTGGGACAATATGGCCCAAGGGAAATGGTAATGGGAGAGAAATAAATTCTTTCACCTCTGGGTTGAAATCCAAGTCAGGCTGGTAGCAGCCAAGAACCATTAGCTTAACATCTGCTAGCTGTTTGGTACCCCATGTGAAGCGAGTTATATTCCTTAGCGTCCACATCACAGTCCCACTAATTGGCACCACGTTGGCAATCTAAACAGAGAGGTTAAAGTCTGTGCATACAGCAAGCGTGAGCTACAAGATTAGTCAACTGCAGTTTTGAGTCCATATGTGATAAATTATACATTTGCTATATGTAACTCCATCTAATTGCCCCACCATCCTGTTCTGCCCTCAGAATGAAATTGTAAATCCAAGCAAGCCAACAAACTGTCAGCGTTCCCTTGTCAAGCATGCAGTTTCTGAATTACTGAGACACAGTATTAAGTTCATTACTATTCAAAGCGTTCAAGCAACTGCTTAAATTTTAGGCAAAATAATGTGCAGCATGAAGTTAAGTGTTTGAATAATAAGTACCAATATCCATAAAAATAGTATCTTTCTCTTAATTTCAGTTTTTAACTCAAAAATGCAACACTCGCTCAAACTAGAGTAACAATATAGTCTTATAAATCCCAAATAACAACAAGGCTGTTTCTCTCTGCCTTTCCTTCTTTTGCAGCTTCCCAGCTGAGAAAGTGCAAAGGAACAAGGCTGACCTAAGAAAGGTTTTTTAGAAAATTATCCTTTGTATTGCCCCATGTTAAAACATCTGTGTCTGAGGACAAAAAAAAAAAATAATAGGTGATTATCTCCTAATCTCCTCCACTTGGTGGACCAAGGGATCAGCCTGATACAACAAGATCACTCCCTCCCTGAAGCCACAGTCCCACTGCCTGCTTCAGGCTCTGAGGATACAACCTTCTTTTTCCCATCACTGACTACTAAAGCCTCTAAGGTGGATCTTTTTGTACTCTCTTCTGTAACTTTGAGAAGTAGAGGATCATGCCACTTTTTTTAACTGCCAGAAAAAGAACAGCAATAAAAGAAAACTGATTTTTCATATAATCTGAATATGGCAGCATAAAAAACAGTCTAAACTATGTAGGAAGGAAAGTCATGTTATAGTTTAGAAACTGTTCCTGATGTTTACACATCACTTCAGTTTAAAGAACTGCTTATGATGGGAACATGATGAAAGCCATCAAGCATGAAGGGAGATATAAACGAAGCATCTTTGCCAGAATTGTACCAGAAAATAGAATCACAAAGTTAGTTTGGAAGGGACCTCGGGAGGTTTTCCAATCCAATCGGCGGCTCAAAGGATGGCCAACTTCAAAGCTCAATAAGGTTGCCCAGGGACGTTTCAGATGAAAGAACAATATAGTACAATGCCCTGCAAAATCCACACATAAAGAAATTGTTCTTGCTAGCCCAAATACCCCTTTCATTTACTACTGCTCTGGAAAGATTCAAGTTCTAAGCTGTTTTGAGAAGTACTAATGGCCGGCTGCAAATAAAAACAGTGATAAAATGAAAATGAAATAACCCTAATCTAAATATCCATTACTACCAAAGTTTGAAGAATGCAGACTTGAAGACAGGAGTCTGTCTGAGAGAGCCTGGAAAGTATAACCCTATTCAGGTCCTTAATTTACCTTCTGTTGGGAAGGTTTGCTCAGGCCTCATCAGGAAAACACCAGGAGTGACAAAAGGCCAGTGTGCAAGAAAACAAACCACCCCCTGTATTTCAGCATTCCACAGCCACGTTCAAAGGGATGGATTTTTTTTCTTCTTGTGCAAGAAACACTTGCAGAGTTCACATCCAGAGAATCTGATAGCATCTCAGGTGCTTTAAACATGAATGTCTAATTCTGCTAGCAGAGGCTGGTAACCATCACCTGGCTTCCCTGTCCTCTGGAAGAGCCAGACCCCCTTCTAGGAAAAGCTGCTGCCAGTTCCTAGTGTCTGCACACACGCTGCCAAGGACTTTGGGGTCTTTTTCAAGAGCTTGGTGGACCAAGCCTGATACAGCAAGACCACCCCTTCCCCAGAGCTGCAGTCCCACTGCCTACTTTAGGCTCCGAGGATACAACCAAGAAGGTCCATCACCAATTTCTAAAGCCTGAAGTGGATCTTTTCTCATTCTCCTCCGTAACTTTGAGAAGTAGAACAGGATCATGCCACGTTTTTTAAATGCCAGACAAATTCCTTCTGCTTGCAGACACGTTACTATTAGCTTCTTTTAAAATCCCACCGCTGCAAATAATGAGTGACATGTGAGATGGGATCTGCTGTGCTGCCACCTGAAAGAAAATTAAGGGAGACTGTGATGGCTGCCAGAAGTCACACACATGCTGCAAGAACCCAGGCTAGTGCCAAAGACATAGATACTGCAACTGCTCTGCTTTTGGCTGCCTTCACCCACCAAGCTGCCAGCTCAGGATAAACTAAAGTAAACCTTCAGAGCTAATTTGTGGTGCTACATGATTTAGTTGTGTGATAAGGTCCCAGTAAGGGTTATAATCAAACCATGTAGTGGCCTGCTTTATTGAGCAGCTCTAGCACCCACTTCTGAGCCCTCATGCAAGTATCAGGGAAGCATCGATACTCAAATAAATGTTTTCTCACAAAACCAAGTATAGAAATAATACCAAATTCATGAGTTTCCTGCGAGTAATTCCTCTCCACTTGGAAAACAGGAGGGGTCTACGAAAGAAATCCTTCTCTGCAGGGGAGGGAGGCAGGAAGGAAGGAAATGCGAATTACATACACCTCTGGATAAGTCCCCCTTTTAAAAAAAGGAAGGAAAATAGAGTTAACTAAAAAGAGTCTGTTTAGCATTGCTGCACAAGCAGGGGAAAAACACTCTAGGAAATCCTGGCTAAAGATAATGCTGCCTCCTCCTGTCACTCCTGGGATTTCCACAATTACTGCGACGGGGAGAGTTGAAAGGTCCACATTTCACTCTTTCCTTTGCGGCACCACTTTGAAGTTACCTACAAATCAGAGTCACTATTTGATGATCAGCTCTCCCCATGTCATCCTATGCTTTTTTGTAACAGGGCTGTTAAAAACATGTGTTTTCACTTTTTCACTTTTTTTTTATTAAAAAAGGATAACTCATAACTGAGCAGAGACAAAGGCTCTGTTGATACAACAACATGTGGATTAAATCTGAAAGGAGAAAGAAGCCTGTTCTATTAAACTGACAATCCTGCACAGAGGGCTTATATCTAAATTGGTGTAATAAATCAATAAGAAAGATTTTTCTTTAGCTGAAACAACCATTTGTTTGGGCATGCAACAAGAGCATTTTAAAATTGGTCTGGACATTGTAGACTAAAGGGTTTCTTCAGTTTTGCTCTTTTTTTCTTTCTTTTTTGTTTTAAATATATCCCTAAAGTTTTGGATTTGCTTTACTTAAAAATATTTATTTCTCGATGCCTAAACCTATGACAAGTCAGCCAGCCAGCACCACTGGCCTCTTAGCTGAACTGCCTCTAAAGAGAGAGAAGAGAAAGGGAAAGGGAAAGGGAGTTGGGAGGGGGGAAGTAAGAAAGAAAAAGAAGTTGCTTGCACCATTTACATTATTACATCAGGCAAAAGACTGGCATAAATTTATGCTTTCCCCCATTATGTTCCTCTCCTGTATTTTTATAAACACATGTTCTACTTTTTACCCTAAAGTCTATTAGTAGTGGCTTCTTCACTCTTATTTAAGCAGGAAACACTCTCTGTCACTGCCTCCCGGTATCAGAAAGCGATTTTTGCCACAATGTCTTCCGAGAGCAACACAGTAACCTGCGGGATCAGCAGTCACTGTGGAGTCAGGCTAATGGGAGGGATGCTCAAGAAACTATAGTTACAACATTATTCTCAAAATACTGCCCAGAAACATGCATTTGGTCTCCAGATCCCCCAAAGAGAAGCCGCTGCTGATGCACAGCGAAAAATAAGGAGAACTTGGCAGAACATTTTAAGTACGACACTGATTGTAACTATAGACGGGACCAACAACTGCAGCCGTCTTTTTTAATAAAAATCAGATGGTACCTGGAACTGATTTCAGAACTGAAGCAAAGATGATACTAGCATCTACTAATTACTTTTAATACATCATGCCATGAAGATGGCATTGGCTAACCCATGCCAACATGTCACCACACAACTCCAGCTAGTCTACAAGGACTGACAAAGACCAAAGCATAAATCATCATAAAAATAAACTTTCAGTTCCACAGGAACGTTGTGTGTGAAAATATTTGTAGGAGATGCTATTCAACACAGGAAGAAAGTATTTCATACACGCACGCTGGACCTCCTCTTCAGCACGTTCTGCAGATGTCACAGGCTGCTAGATGAGTAGTGTGTTTTAGAACACCCAAACTCTATGTGTGGTACAACACATGAGAGGGCATCTACGAATGGGACAGAGCAGAAGACTGATGGGGTGAAGATTTTGGCTAAAGCTTCTGTCATACAAAATGTCATTTCTAATATCATTTACAGAAATCACAAGAACTGGGCTTTTCAAAACCATTAAAACTGCAAGCTCCAGCCCCACCGACCACAGAATGACAGACTGGCAGGGGTTGGAAGGGACCTCTGGAGATCATCTCCTCCAGCCCCCTGCCAGAGCAGGATCACCCAGAGCAGGTTCCACAGGAAAGTCTCCAGATGGATTTGGAATGTCTCCAGAGAAGGAGACTCCACCACCTCCCTGGGCAGCCTCTTCCAGGGCTCTGCCACCCTCACAGGAAAGAAGTTCCTCCTCACATTTAGATGGAACTTCCTGTGTTCAAGTTTGTGCCCGTTACTTCTTGTGCTGTCACTGTCTTGTGCTGTCACTGGGCACCACTGAAAAAAGACTGGCCCCATCCTCCTCACCTTCTAAGTATTCATAAGTATTGATCAGATCCTCCCTCAGTCTTCTCTTCTCCAGACTAAAATGACCCAAATCTTTCAGCCTTTACTCATCAGAGAGATGTCCTAGTCTTCTCATCATCTTTGTAGCCCTTTGCTGTACCCTCTCCGCAGTTCCAGCTCCTTCTTGAACTGGGGAGCCCAGAACTTGATACAGTACTCCAAAGGAAAATGCTTTAGGCTCAGTAACTATTCTTTTCTACCATGGAAGCCCTTTATTCCATTTCACCTTAAATTCCGTCTACCAATCAGGCAAATAAAAAGTTTCCTCAGAAACTAGAGCCACTCACATGCTATCTGTGACAGTCTGGCTGTCCAGCCTTGCTTGCTGCCCAATTCCCAACTTCCCAAAACAACCCAGAGGCCCACAAGAACCCCGGGGTGAACTCTGGGCTGCCCAGGCTCCCTGACCCCATTGCCTGTGCCCCAGAGATGCTGCAACTGCCACCATCCCACGTGAGGTGGTGGCAGAGGGGCAGCAGACAAGTCATTGTGCCAGCACAGAGCCCAGCAGCTGCTTCCCAAAGCTGCCGAGCCAAGACTTTGCTACGAGAGCTGCTCCCTTTATTTCAATCAACTGCTGCACAGGTGGCAGGAGTCTCTCCACAGTGCTTCATTCCATACATCTGCAGCCACCCACACCATGTCTCAGCTCAGCTTCTGCTACCTCCTCACGTACTCTCTTGTTGGGACAGACGCTGAAGAACTCCTGAGAAGGAACATCTAAGCTGTCCTTCCTCACTCCAAGCAACCACTCTGCCAAAAAGCTAACAAGGAGCTGTACCAGTAGGACAGAAAGGGAAGGTGCAAGAGGAGGTTAAAACCTTGGAGAGGGAAAAAAATTGCCTGACAAGTACTTTTTCTTATTATTCATGTTTAATTTTGGAGAATCAGAATCTCATGGCCATTAGAGTTCATGGAAGGTCTACACAGTTCTTTAGGAAACAAAGAAAATACTGTTTTCTGGCTGCAGCACAGAATCTGCTTCCCTAAACTCTCAGGTTGCCAATGTCCACCATCTTTAGCCCACAGATGATAAAGCTGTCACCTCTGAGTAAAGCCAAACCCCTGGTAAGAAAGATGTGCCAGTCCCAGCTGAAAGGAGTACCTCCAATTAGGAGAGGGGTCAGTCAGCCAGACAACCTAGGGTTTCTGTCCATAGCTGGTACTGCCCAGCTCTGTGGCCGCGTTCGCATCCCATCCCCACACACACAGGCACCGCTGAGGGGTGGCCACGCAGAACCCAGCTACTACCAGTAACCCTAGAGACAGAAGTGGGAATCTGGAGGCTAAGGAAAGCAATATTTTAAAGCTGAGGTCTGTGCTATGTAGGCACAGTTCCAGCAGAGGAAACACACTCTTTGGTTCTGCCAAGCCCATCCAGCGCGGGGATGATTCAGTGCTAATTGCTCAGAAAAACATTTCAAGTTCCACCGGTTTGGTATGCTTTTCTAAAAGGAAAACAAGGTGTGTTTTGGACAAAGTTATGATTATGTTTATGTTTACAGACAATCTGACTGCATACAAAGAATGTTTCTCCTTGGGCAAAAAGGGCTAAAAACATCAAGAAAAGTCAAAAGTAATGCAAATGATCTGGCACTATAATCTTGCCAGAATAGAAGAAGCACCAAAGCAGCTAATCACAGTCTTAAATGTGACTTCCCCAACTTCTCCTTTGTGCAATATTTTAATTATATTTTAAAAAAACTCTAAAACACTTCAGATATCAAAGCATATTTATATACATTGATTAATTCTCCCAAGGTAAAAATCATTACCCTCTTTATTTAGAGAAGAAACGTGAAAGAAGACATGATAAACTGTTTGTCAAAGGCACACACAGAACTGATGTAAGGGCTGGAATTAAAACTTCAGAGTTTCTGAAGCAACTTACTGTTTCTAAAGGATTTATTTTTTTAAGATGATAGCAACAAAACAACATAGCAACAAAAGAAAGGTTCTAAAATGGACCTATATTTAGGATCAAGGCAGTTAATGGGGTAAAGGCCATGAGAAAAACAAGTTATTTAAATTAATTAATCCACAGTTGGAAAACTACAGTGAATTACCTAATAGATTGTCACTATGTTCCAGCACAAATACTAAATTGGCAATGTAGTCAATCTTGCCTTGCATCACAAAATAGCACAGTATATAGGGTAACCCATCTTGGGCTTCATACTTCCTACTCTGGGGCAGCAAATTACATTTGCATTGGGAGTTTTCCCTGATGAGTCTGGCAAATGTCTGTCATTATTCATGAGTGCCCTCTAACGAAACTGCAGCAGCATTTCAGAACACGGACAAGGGAGACTAGAAAAATCCAAAATGAGACCTTCCAGAAATTTCTCATTAAATACCAAGCTTTGTCGCCATTTGAACAAAAGGGGAAAACAGATGATATAAACTAACTGGAGACTACTCCTGCACAAGTATTTTCTATTTCCTTGTATTCTGCAAGCCCTCACTGTTAACCATCTCAGCAGGTAGCAGAGCTGCAGAGAGAGACCACAGTTCTCCCATTCCGAGAGAAGAAAGGATACGAAATTAGATGGGATCTGAGGGCAGTTAACTTTTGAAGCTAATCATTTGTTTAAGCACAACTTTTTAAGATAAACTGAGTTGTAAACAATCTGCTTTATCTGTAAGGAAACGCTGGGTGACTTTTCAACATGTAGTTAAATAAATCTTTACAAAAATAAGGGAATCTCGTGAATGAAGTTCACAAATCAAAATGGATTCCTCATAAATCTATTCCCTAATATGGTGCCATGCCATAAAATATTACTTATTTGAAAGGATGTCTTCAACTGAGAGCAGTCACACAAACTACAGTAATGAACAGTACTTGCTACAAATTTGTACAACTGGTACTTGATTTATTGTCAAGTCCCCTTTCTCCTCCCTACACAAGCTAATAAAACATCCTGCAGAAAGAGATGTTTGTATTACCTTCAGAAACAAAATGCACACAGAAAAGCTGATACTGATCCTCAGGACAGAAATTAATTGTAATAATCTTGGTGTAAAATTATCCAAATATGCCTGTTGCACTTCCAAGATCTACCCAGAAATACAGAAGGAGGAGGCAGATGCTGAGCGTGAGGCTGGAGCAGCCACAGCTGCCTGTCCCCACCATTGCCCTCATCCTCCCCCTGCCTGGCACCCAGGCACCCCAGCTGGGAAAACAGGGTGAAGGAGACCAACAGAGTAATCAGAGTTGAAAATGATCCTTTTCTAATCCCTGAGAAGACAGAAGGGGCAGGCATTCCTTAAGCTGTGCTGCCCCCATGCTGCCAAATGGGGCCCTGGCCCCCATGGTGTCCAATGCCCCTGAACACCCACATCCAGACACACTCACCCTGGGAGCAGGCTGGAAAGGTCTGTCTGCCGAGGGATGGCTGGGGAGATCCTCTGGACCACAGAGCTGCAAGGAAGGGAACAGGCTTGTGAACATGTCTCTTTTTTTTGTGATGACCAACAGAACACCCCAGCTCGGCCGAGGCAGCCCCAGCCCAGCACCGCGGTACCTGCTGCCTTGGGACACACAGACTGGCAGCGCCACACACGTTCCTCAACCAGAGCCTTACCTATCTCCCAAAGTTCTTACTTTACCATCACGTTAAGATCCTGTGGCTAAAAGTGACGAAAGACCAACAAGACCACTATACTTCTGTTATAAAACATTCAGAGAACTGTGGCTGTGATCCAGGCAGGTTATCCACCTTAACAAACACAGCATCAGGAAACCTCCACCCCCATCCACCCAAACCAAACTGGTGGCAACCAGTGCTTACAAAACAAAAACCAGACAATAATGCTTTCAACTGCTTTGCACACTCTGGAAGCAGCTATTTACCCTGTAAAGCAAAATTGCATCCCCCTTCTCAAAAAGTCAAACCCATTTCCCTTTAGTTTATTAACAGTGGGAGGTTTAAGTCCCCAGGGAATATTTTCCAAAAATTTCCATGCAATTGTATAACCTAAGAAAACCCACGTGGAGCAGTTTCATACAGCATTTCCCAAGCAGTGCAAAGTTCTTCTTGTGCTCTCTCACATTTTCAAACATTCCTCCCGGCACTGCTATGTTCCAGCCAACTTTTTTCCTGACACAACCGCTTATTCCTTGAGGAGGTTCAGGCAGAGTTTGACATTAAAAAGACCAGTGGTGGAGAGACAGCCAGTGTCCTGGATATCTGGAAAAAAAGGACTCTTCTTTCATGAATATGTTAACCAAACAATTTGTGTGAAAATCAAAAGTGATCATCAAGTGCCTTTGGAATCATATAGCGGAAAGTTTCAGCACAGAATGAAAAATGAAAAAAAATGTAAGAGCAAAAAACTCCCTGAAATTCGTTAACGGAGGCCCTATAGCTACAGTACATCTATAGGGGTAACACCCTTGTACTGTAAAGTATTCTGATTTTTGAAGGCAAGATGAGCAACAGGCAAGAATAAATCACATGATATGGGTAAAGCCACTAAATAGGAAAACACAGCAGTATTTTAATCAGAAAAGAACAGCCTGAAATATGTCATCACATATTTATACTTATAGAGTGTGACCATATCAAAACTATTCTAGTGCTGCTGCTGTTCAAATAATTATACAACATAAATGAGAACTTTTTTCCTTTGCTTAATTCCTTCATTATTTATATCTATTTTTTCTTTATTACTGATTTCCTTCTCCTTCCAGGTCCACAGTGTTGGAACTTTGAGTACAGTGAACACACAGCTTTGTGCCAGTGGGATGTACAGGTCAGTGGAACAGGACTCTCCTCTTTTACAGGGAATGGGACAGAAGTTGAAGGATTTTCATCTGTTTCGGGTATGATTAGATTCCAAAACACTTAACCTCTCTTTAGCCTCATCTATCCATTTTTTTCTTGCAGAAGACACTGCAAAGAGGATTATTCTATAAGAATTAGTAACGTGGTATTTTTTTTCTTCTTTAGAAATGCCTTTGGCAGTAGCAATTGCCTCAACGCTCAAACAGGTCTGTTTCTACTCAGACCCAGCACCTATGCCCAGAGCATCTCCCAAGCCACTGGCAAAGTTGAAACAAACTAAGTTGTTAATTACTTAAACAAGGCTTTCTTGCTTGATTTTTATCTGCAGGCCATAAAGCATTATCTGTCTCAAATTACCTGCAGCAGGTAGGAAAGGACACCCTACTCCTGATCTCAAAGAGCTGGATGAGGCTCTCACCTTCCAAGCTCCAGTTAATGCCATTTGCTCACATTGTAACACCAAACCTCCACGAGGATTCACAAGAGAAACAAGACTTCTATCCTCTGGGAAAGCAGCTTTCCAGACTTCTCTTCTGATGGAAACCTATCTGGAGTTTCTCTTCAGCTCTGCCCTACCTTTCCTTGGCACCATTCCCTGGCATCAACTATAAACAATCAGGTCTTATCACTCCAGAAGCAGACACTGTCGGAAAAATATGCCGTTAATTTCAGAGAGTTCAGCTAGTTAGAAGAGGTTCAGCTGAAAAGTAAAATTACTGAACAGAAAATTCATTCTGTTCTACCTCAAATCAGGACGGTTGCCAAAGAGTATAAATGATAGACCTGCTCCTCCTACTGTTCTTACCAGCTGCACACAGACATCTCTACTCCTGCACTGAGATCCAAGCTGTAGCATCATAGACCTTCCTTGCAGGGCAGAACAGGGACTTCCTAACCCTGAGAGCACTCACAGAAACCACCACCCACCTCTGCCCCTCACCTCTGTCCATCCTGCCTCTGGAAGACAACAGAAACTCCACTTGTTCCAGTTTCTGTTTGCCCAGTTCTTCTTCTTCCCCAGTTACTGTTTGCCATGACTTACATCAAGGTCCTTACATGAAGGACCAACACTACTCTGTGTCACTGGAAAAGGCACAATTTGAAGTGCTGCAGGTTAGTCCTGAACCTCTGCACCTGCTCCGTGTCTCACACATTGCTCTGATGCAGCTTCATACGAGCAGTGTGTTCCAACTCCCCCAACAAAGGCTCCCTGCAACTGCTGAACTGTAAGCACCAACAAAACTTTGTGGAGGTGTTACTGACAGCATTCTTACTGTAAAAACTCCAAACTGAGGTTTGCTGATGGATTATTTACACTCCAAAACATGCATTTTGCTGGTTCTACTCCACATGCTAAAATTTGACTATTTCCACTCTATTGCTTGGGCCTACAGTGAGAAAAAACATGAACCAGAATCTTTTGCTATTAGTGATGCTTGTGCCAAAAAGCTGACACGTAGCCATGGGCAGGTGCCTGTTTCCACACAAAGCCAGGGAGCCAGCAGCCCTCAGAGCACACCCAATTGCACAGTGCTACATAAGAGGCAGAGTTTCACTATTCACAGAAGCACAGGGATATTTATTTATTTACTTACTTATTTTATGTCAAAAGTCATAATTTCAGAGTGAGTCAACAGAACCTTTCGTTGACCCTATAATCCCGAATGTAGAACTGGTGAGTGAAGTGACTCTAGTTGCACCAGAGTTAAATTCCTCAATGTCACGTACGTGACGCTAAACATATCATCAGTTGACTTAATGAGATATTGAAACTCCTCTCCAAAAATGATCACTGGGGTACAGGAGGGGGACAATCTCTTTTTCAAGCACACGTTGTTTAGCCTTTAATCTCAACACCCATTGCATTGGTTTATTTACAAAGTTTTACCCGCTCATTTTATTTTATTCCTGCTACTGACACCAGGTTAACAAACTTAGGGTTTTGGGTTTTTTTGTTTTCCTAAAAGACGTTTACCCTTCCACAGGCGTGGACGACACCGGTGGCACCTGCTGCCCGGCCCACAGGGGCAGAGCCGGGCCCGGGCGGCTCCGGATGTTCAACGCTCCGCTGTGTGACACCGTAATTAATTCACTCCAATGACCCGTACGCCATGCACGGTAGCTATGCCAAGGCTGCAGAGTGTGCAATTACTGGTAATTAGGACCCCGCAGGCGGTTCTCTCTGCCCGCCTCTCCCCTGCGCACACCGGCCACTCACCTGGCGACAACCCGGAAGCGGCGACGGGAACCTCGGCGTCCGTCGCTCAACCCCTTCCCCTCGGCTCGCGGCGGCCCCGGCCGGCCCCGGAACCCCCGGAGCAGAATCGGGAATCCCCGGAACTCCCGGAGCCGGTCCCAAAATCCCCAAGGCGGCCCCGGAACCCCCGGATCCGAACCCGGAACATCCGGAGCCGAACCCGAAACATCCGGAGCCGAGCCCGGAACCCTGGGAGCGGTCCCGGAACCCTCGGAGCAGACTCAGCGCCCCACCGGCCCCTTTCCAGGACACGGCCGCACTGCGCCGGAAGGGGCAGGATCTCTCCTAGCAACGCCCCTAGCAACGACCGAGGGGCGGGGCAGGGCGGGGCCTCAGCGGCCGGGGGCGGGGCCGGAGTGGGAGGGTTTTACCGTGTTTACCAGAGCGCGGCGGCGCTCCTATGCTTACCGTACTCCCTGTAGTTAAGGCGCGCTCCCACGAGGCCGCGATACTATCTGTTTTTAAAGGGGCGGCCGGAGCTCCCCGCCCCGGGGCCGCGCCCGGCAGGTGAGGCCCCGCCGGGAGCCGGGCACAGCCATGGCGTACCGGGAGCTGGTGAGGCGCTGGCACCAGGGCGTGCTGGCGGCTGACGGCGGGGACTGGGAGACCGCCCTGGAAATCTTCACCGGCATCGCGGACCCGCCGTCCAGGGTCTGCTTCAACGTGGGCTGCGTCCAGCTGCTGGCGGGGAGGCCGCGGGAGGCCCTGCGGGTGAGCCGGGCTGGGGAGAAGGGGGGGCGGGGGATCCTGCTGCGAGTCCCAGTGACGCTGATATTCAAACTGGTTTAAATGCAGCGTTTCTTACCGCAGAATCCCAGCCTGGCAGGGGTTGGCAGGGACCTCTGGAGATCATGTTTCAGGTCCCTCAGCCTTTTTTTCAGCAGAGAGATGCTCCAGCCCCTGGTTACCCTCATAGCTTCTGCTGGACTCTCTCCAGTAGTTCCTTGTCTTTCTTGAACTGGGGAGCACAGAACTGGACCCTGTTCCAGCTAACAGCGGAACGGGAGAGGTGACAGAGGCAGAAAAGGAACACCATGGTCTGGGACAGTCCTGCACCAGTGGCTGAGGCTGCCAAAAAGAAACCGCTGTGCTGGAAAACCCTTTGGAAAGGGCCAGCAGCTTCCTGTGCTGGTGCAGGGCTGAGCGCCCCAAGGAAAAGACTTTTTATGACAGCACCCAGCATGTCTGCATGGCTGGGGGGCTCTAAGCGGCGTGGTGAGGAGGTGTGGGTCAGCCATTTCTTAGCCAGGAAAAATCACAGAATCATGGAATTGTCAGAGTTGGAAGGTGCCTCTAGAGACCATCCAGTCCCACTCCCCTGCCAAAGCAGGGCTGCCCAGAGCACAGCACTCAGGAGCATCCAGGTGGG
>JAOQGH010000007.1:11815193-11828095 GCA_025769975.1 Gallinago jamesoni | reverse complement strand
CACATTGCTGGCTCATGGATAGTTTACTATCCACCAGGACCCCCAGATCCTTCTCCTCAGAACTGCTTTCCAGAAGAAGAGGAGGTCAGGCTGTGCCCAGAGCCTTGGAGCCCTGAGCAGGGCTGCTGCCATAAGGGACAGGGAGGGCACAGTGCCATGGAGCCCCAGAGAGGCTTCTAGCCCGAATGGGTGGGCACTGGCTGGCAAGCAGCTCGGCTGTACGTCCACATAGGTCAATGGCTGGGTGTTTATTTTTTGTCTTCTATAGCACAGTGGAGCAGGCTGCAGAGGCAATGTGTGCTGTGGGAGAAGCCAGCCACCACCTCACTGAGAGGCGCAGGTGCTCCCTGACCTCCTGCAGCAGATTTTCATCCCTGCATTGCTGCCCCTGCCCGGGCGCTGGCAGGAAAGTCTGCACTTTCAGGCTTGATTCGTTATCTACATACCATCTCCTTGCAATAAATGAAGGAGCACACCTCCTGGCTTTCTCAGAAAGATCCTAAGATGGTTTTCCCAGCACAGTGTTGCTTTGAACCATCAGCCACAAGTTGCTACCAGTTTTGCTAATGCTCGCCTGTATTTAGATGGAAAACTGGACCAGAAATACTGACTTGTAGGTGCAGTGTGAAGCCCTTCAGCTTTCTCCCTTGCACCCCTTCACGCACTCACCCCCGTAGGCGGTTTCAAACAGCCTTGTCCAGCCTGGCTGGTCCCACTGCTCCCAGTGTCGGGACAAATCCTGCTCTGGGCAATGCATTTTTCCCATCAGGAGATGCCAGATGGCAAATGTAGCTCATTTATGTCCAGCCCGTTTCCCCAAGGGTGAATGAAAACCCTAACTAAGCTCAGCTAATATGGAACCAAGACCTAAGAGATGACTTGGAGCTGTCTCCTGCCCCTCAGCCCAGATTGCAGCTGGTGACTGGAGGATCTGGTCACAGCTCAGGGGTGGCTTCTGCTCCCAAGGCCAGCACAGTGTGGACGTGGCTGGTGGGGGGCATGTACCCTGCATTGACAGGAGAGATCCTAACTCACCCTTGGGATATGTCTGTGTTTTTCTCCGAAGGCATTTGATGAAACCGTTGTGAAGGACAAGTCCCTGGCTGTTGGCTTCTTTCAGAGAGGGTTTGTCCATCTGCAGCTGGAAATGTAAGCGAGGGACATGTCCTCTCCAAGTCTTTGATTTTCTCCTTTTAATCGTACTTTATTCCTAAAATTGACTTCTTCCAGCAATCTTAAACAGTTCATAAGCTCCAGTCTGGCCTTGTAAGCCGTGTCACAGAGCAGCAAGTGTTACCTCTGATACGGCTGAAGGGATCTGAGCTGCAGAACTCTGGGGCCCAGGGATGGCTAGTACATGGCATGACTGTCCCTTACACACAGAGAAAGAAGCTGCTCCTGTACGCGGGGGTGCCAGGAGGTTACGTTGCCATTCAGATTTTCTTTGGGAATGAAAAAAATATATTTGTGCTGTTTGGTGTATCTTCACGTGGTACACCTGAGTCAGGCCTTCCTAAAAATGCAATCTGCCCACAGCGTCTCACTCCCACTCTCTAGTGAGAGTGGATTTTGTGGGCCTGATCTCAGTCTTACCAATTTAATGTTGGGATTGCTCCACTACTGTCATGAGATTGATTACTCGTTGTTTCCACTGTTAAATCATGGTGACATCCTGCTCAGAGAGGTGGGTGGAGGATTGTACAGATCCCATCTTGCCTTTGAAGTTCAGTTATTCTCTTTCCTGTTATTTTCCCCCCATATTTTCCAGACCTTAATTTCCACAAAATGACTATATTTGTTTCTGGGAGGGAGCAGTTCTGCCCTCGCAGCATCAGGCAGCCACGGGCTCTGTTCCCCTGCCACAGAGCTGCAGTTGGGGCTGGTGGAGCCTGTCCATCCCATGGGACAGGTTCCCAGCACGGTGCCACATCCAGCACCCTTCGTGGGTCAGGGGCAGCACTGCTGGCAGACCTGCCTCCTTCCTGAGGAAGTGATGGCCACCAGTAGCCCATGGCTCCTTCCTTCATCAGATGCTGTTCCCACCCACCCACCTCTACTTGGGCACCTTCTCTTGGCTGGGCTCACTGGCTCTTGGTTGGGCAACCACTGCACAGCCCTTCCTGGGCCCTTTCTTTCACCGCCTGCAGCCTCAGTGGGAACCTGTTCCGATCTCGCTGGTGTAAATTCAGACTAATTCCCTCCTTATCATTAGAGTTTCTCTAAATTTCTGCTTGCGTTGCTCTGGCCATGCATGCGCACTCGCTGCTCACCATCAGCAGGAGGTTCTGAGCCCTCACTTCTCCAGATGATACCTGCTGGGACAAAACTGGGCGAGGAGCTCACACCATTTGTTAATCTTTGTTCTTTACATTTTCTCCTCCTTGGAATTGTGAGTACTTCAGGTATCAAAACCTACCGTTCCTCCCAGTGCTACAGAGAAGAACAAGTGTTTTTTGCTAGCTTGATTTTTAAACTCCTTTATTAGAGTCTTCAGCTCTTTTACTCTCAGTTTCTCCTGTCATCTCTGCACTGTAGGTATGAAGAAGCTCTCTCTGACTATCATCTGGCCTTCAGTCATCTAAGAAAAAATCCCTTCATCGATTACAAGCAGCTGGGGCTGAGGCACATACTCTACGCATGGGAGGTAAGAGTCAACTGGTGCCAGCAGCCCTTCCCCTCTCCTGGGGGTATTCATCAGGTCTTCAGCAGCAGTAACCCAAGAGGTTTTCAAAACAGTATATTAAAACAGGAAAAAAATTCTACTTGCACTTTTTTCTTGTTTCAGGAACTTAATCATAAAAGTCGTAAACCAATGTAATCTCTTTAGATTTTATCAAATTATACAGTCTGAAAACTAAAATTGGTCAGAGCAGATGCCCAGGAATTTGTATATTGGAGTTTTTTTAGCTTTTCTATGCATGTAATATTTACACCTACATGTATGTAAATATGCATGTAACTTTTGTGAACTCCCCAGCTCTAAAAGCTGAAATAGGTTGAAGCATAGATAGATGGGAACAAAACTGCTCCATAAAGAAGACTCTAAGAAACTTATGTGCATGGACATGTCTGGAGCAACACACTGGGCTGCAAGCTGTGTTTGGCTGCTGTAACTCCTCTCCGCAGCTCTGACACTGTCACATGCAGTCAACCTGCCACATCCTGTTCAAAAAAGGTCTAAGTCTGAATGGAGTGTAAATATTTGTCATATTTGGAATGTAAAAGACATCTAGAAACTGTACTTTACTGCAAGGGTTTGTTTTGTTTCCTGCCCGAGTCCACACACATGGACTGAGAAGCAGATAGAGGACAGAGTATTGAATTTTTCATTTCCGCAAGAGAGAGGAGTCATGGTGTAGGGCAGGTCAGGCATGCCCAGAAACCCATCAGGCAGTCTGGGTCAATTTTCACACACCTGAGAAGTGCAAGAAGCTATCCTTGGCATCTGTGGTATTACCCAAACATGATTGTTTTTAACAGTTTCCATGCCACAGCACTGCCTCCTCTGAGCTGACAGTAGGTTCCTGCTGGGAGGAGCAGGGCTGCAGCCGTGCCCCATGGCCATCCAAGGAGGTGTGTGCCCATGCTGGTGTGGGCACCCTGGCCCCCACTCCCACACTCCAGGCATTGCCAGGATGTGCCCTCCGTGCTCAGGATCCGCATCCTGATTCGGCTGGGTCTCACATCTACCTGCAGCTCATTTTATAAAATACACAAACCTGATCCTCCTGCAGAACTGTGCCATCAGCTGTCCCCGTGTGTGGCCTCTCGCATGCTGCATCTCATCTTCTCAAGGGGAGGAGGTGCGCTGTGTGGTTTGAAAATCCAGAAATATTTGCCTTTTGCAAGACTAAAGCCCTTCTGAGCTGAGTGAGAGCTGCTGCCCTGCCTCTCCACGAAGGAGCATTTTTGCAGTTCCTGTAGATGTTCCCGATGGCCCTTCCCATCACCCCTCAAGCAGCAGTCTTCTACCACCACAATGAAGGAGTAAAGGAAAAGCATCCTGTTAGCTCCAGCACTCTCCCGAGTGCTGCTTGCACCCAGAAACCACAAAGCAATTTGCAGGATGATAACCCTATCACCCAAGGTAGCGAGCTCTCTGCTGGCAGTCTGTAGTCTTGTAGGCCAGCAGCGGTTCCATGCGCTAACTGGGGGCCAGGGACAAAGGAGATCTCCCTTAAGGATCTAGGCTCCCCAGCACCCAGTCTGTAATACTCCCACGCTTTGCCGCTTCATCACTGAACATACTGACGTACTGCTAGAGGGTGACAAGCTACAGCTGACAATTTGCACATTCACAGCCCACTACAATGTGAGATAGCTAGCTTCAGTTCAGTTATTTGGCAGGGAGAAGGAGCCAGAATCACCCCGCGGAGCAAAATGTATTACCTAGTTGCATGCAGAAAGAAACCCAAGAGAATCCTTCCTGGCCTTTCAGGTGCAGGAAGGGATAAGATTAAACCTTGTGTGGTACCAGAACCCGGTGTTCCCCACACCTCCCTGTGGCTTGAGCAGAGCCAGCAGCTCCAGTATGCCCAGGAGCCAGCCTGGAGGTACTGCTTTTATCTCTTCCCACTCTGATGATGGAGTTTTTCCAGCTGTGCTGCTCAGAGTGCCTTTCCCATGGCCAGTGGGGAGTAGACTGGTGCTGCTGCTGCCTCAGTGCCTGGCCCCGGTTTCTTGGCAGAGTTCGGTAAGTCATGTTGGGTGTCTGTCTGGTCTCACCCGCTGAGTTCTGCTTCCCCCTGCCCGCTCCAGGTGCTGTACAGCACTGCGGCAGTGCAGTGTCGGCTGCAGCAATGGCAGGAGGCCAGAGCCACCCTAGACAAGGCTGTTGTCTGGAGACCTGAAGGAAGAACAGCCATCCTGGCCCTGGCCCTTGAGCGGGTACAGGTAAGACAACCTCTGGGAGCTCCTGGGTATGTGCATTGGGTTTCAATTAAGAAATATGAGAGAAGAATCATAGAATCATAGATCGGCTTGGGTTGGAAGGGACCTTAAAGCTCATCCAGTCCCACCCCCTGCCCTGGGCAGGGACACCTCCAACCACACCAGGTTGCTCCAAGCCCCCTCCAACCTGCCCTTGAACCCCTCCAGGGATGGGGCAGCCACAGCTTCTCTGGGCAACCTGGGCCAGGCTCTCACCACCCTCACAGCAAAGAATTCCTTCCTGAGATCTCATCTCAATCTCCCCTCTTCCCGTTTGAAGCCATTACCCCTCATCCTATCACTACATGCCCTTGTAAAAGGTCTCTCTCCAGCTTTCTTGTAGGCCCAATGTGCCAATTGTTGTGTGTTTGGTTTCTCTTGTCTCCCCACCTGCTTGGCCAGCTGGTAACAGAGTGTAAGCCGTTTGCATGTGATGCTCTACCAAACTAGTGCTTCAGCTGAACGGTGACTCCATCACCTCCAGGGGCTTGACAGCAGAGAAAGACTGTAGCAGAGAATTACGGGATAACATCTCAGGTTGAGGAGGTGGCTTTCTAGTCCCTGCTCCTCAGGAACTTTGTTCTGTTTGTGCTTGTGCTGAAAAACAAGTTGCCTTATGCAGCGTTTAAGCACACAACCCCTCCAAGTGCAATTTGGAGGGTCTCTGTTTTCATGACACTGGCTGACTGGTTTGAGTCACTTTGGCCTCAATAACAATTGGTGGCAGCTTGGATATTGATGACAATCACATTTAGAGCTTAAGTAGAGTGTAAAAGTGTTTCCAGGGTTGTTTCTAAGTAATATTTTCCTGCCAGACGGTTTTATAATCAGGAACTAGTGGCAGATCTCTGATTTACTCTTCCTGGAAGGCTTGTTATTTTGTTGCCTCCATACTTCCTTATCTTATTGTATCATTTGGAAGAGATGATCACTTTTTCTTTTAAATCTGATCATCTCTTCTAGCACCATGTTTGTGCTTTACATTAGCGTATTATTTATATTTGCATGCTACTTTCATTTGAAGTCAAATAGAAAAATCGCTTAGAGATTTGTTTAACAAACCTTGCTCCACTGCCCTCCCTTCCCACGCCAGCAGAGTTAGTCTTTGACTCAACACTGGGTAGTGGCTGTGGAGCTCTTAGTTTGCTTTTTCAAGGTCACAGCCATAATTTTTGCCCCATTGTCTTCCTGGAGTTGATCTTGCACACACAGCCAAGCTACACTTGCTTTTCGCTGCTGTTCTGTTTCATTTAATGTTAATTGATGGCTTTTCCCTTATCTGCTTTCCCTGCCCTAGGACCATCTGTTTTTAGAGCCCATGCAGGTTCCTCCTGGGGAATTTTTCAGACCACGAAAGAAGGAAGTTGAACAGCTGGATTCAAAAAACTTCCTGGGTACACCCAAGGTAACAGGAATGTAATCGTTAAGAGTAACAGAAAGCAGATTAAAATCTCACTTTCTGATATCTCCAGAGATCCTTACTGCTGCCCGCTCCACCAGCACTGCACTGGTGGAGACCTAAGAGCAGGATTGTCAGGGCTTCCAGCCAGTAAAGGTGTCTGGGACACAGAAGCCAAAATTTGTAAGAATTCCCACCCTTTCTTGATAGAAAGTGCACTTTGTTGCTAAAAAACCTTCCCAGTCTTGGTCACTTTAAACTGAAAAAGCTGAGCAGGTACTTCCATAGTGTTCCCTGTGCTGTGATTGTCCTTCTGCTGACAATGGCATTTTCAAGAGGAGCACATTCCTCCAGCGTGCTCCTACCCACCACTGCATTCCCAGCGGGACAGGCAGGCAGTTGGGAGACAAATGCCTTGTCACGTCCTTTAATGCCAGTCATCAGAGAATTTCTCTGGTCCCTTCTGTCACCACTGCAGTCAGCAGAAGTGCCACAGGCCAGAGAGCCGTGACATGAATAAAGGGAAGGGAAAGTAATTGATTCATGTGCGTTTAAAGAAACCTTGGGAAGACTAAAAACACAAGAACACCAACACTTGAAGCTGTTTTGGGAGTTTTGGGAACCCAGCTCTGCTTTTTTCACTCTCTGCACAGCTCTACTTTATGTCTGACTTCAGGATGTCAGTAAGAAACAGGTCTGAGTAGATAACCTTGCATGAGTTTTGAGACTCTCTTCATTCAGCCTGGATTCTGTCATTACTTTCTCCTCCGACAGGTGATCTCATCCATCATTCCCAATGATGAGTACATCGGCTTTGAGCCTCTCAGGCCTCAGGTGAGCAGGACATAGTTGTGAAAGGAGGAATGGAGCTGTCATGGAGTTCTGGGTAGGGCCTCAGATCCTGACACCATCGGGCTAAGAACATAGTGTTGAAAATACCAACGCAGACTACATCCACGGGGCTGTTCAAATCCAGGGGGTGGGCTGTGGCTTTGGCTGGAAGGGACTCGGCGATGTGGGTCTCCAACAGTTTGAAGACATGTTTTTGTCTCTTTGCTGTATTAAAACAGCAGTGGAGACTTTGCTGTGCTCAGCACGCTTTTGTTCAGCACCTCAGTAAATTTGTCAGCATAAGTGTGGCTGGCTGGTGCTGTAATGTGAGTTTCTTGGAGACAAGGGTTGGGTTAGACTTTGTTACTCTCCTCCAGATGGGATAAAGAGGGAAGAGGAGAAATAGAAGGTACATCCTGGTAAGGTGTGGAGCAGCAGACTTCTGTCTGGGTGCCGTGGTCAAAGAAAAAATACCACAGTGTGGTATTCAGAGGGACAGTAAATAGCACTGTCTCTGTATAACACACTGTTATAAATAGATGCTGTTGTTCCTCCCACAGAAACAGGGCTTTTATGAACCCCCTGCTGATGTTCTACGGTAAGTGTTCAGTTCTACCCTTCTGGTCTAACTCTTCTCTCACTACCTCTGTTCAGAAGGTCACGTTTTGTTCTTTGACATCTTCGTGTGAAGACTCTGTGGGATCCACACCCACTTCTCACAAAGGGTGGAGTGAATGACGAACGTGCAAAGCTTGTGTGGCTGTAAAAGCCACTGCAGATTGGTGGCACTTCTCACGCAAGAGTCCCAGGGCAGTTTGCAGGAGTTGATTCATTAGTCTTGGGAGACAGGCATGGATCACGCCACGGCTGGGGAATGGAAGCAGAGAGAGGCTGTGGGACCTGCCCAGGTCCATGGCAGAGGATGCTCAATTGCCCCATCCTAGTTCCCAGGGCAAGGCCTCCAAATACTCAGTCTCTGCCCTGCTCTGCTGAGCCCAGATCAGCCCTGGTTCAAAAAATATGAAAGTCTTTTGTTTTGGTGATATTGTACCAACAATACTTTAGGGCTGAATTTAATAATTGTTTTGATATGGAGGATGTTTATTGGTGTGATGAAAATGGGGCAGTTACATTTGGTAAATGTTTTCCAAGCTCCTTTTCTTCCCAGTTGGACCAAAGAGTAGCAATGCAAATCATTATTTCCCAGCACCTCAAAGTTTTACCACGTACCAGTTTGGATTGGTGCAGTGTTTTGGGTCAAAGCCATCCCAGACCAGAACTCTGGTGTTAGTAAAAAGGCTCTCATTCTTTCTTTCCAGAGACAGTGAGTCAGGCTACTATCGAGTTTTGTCCCATTATTACCCCAAGGACATGGAGGAGCAGGCAGTGAAAGCCAGCAGTTTGGTCTTTGTGCTGTCAAGAGAAGCAGATGGCTGGGCTACGGCCATACATGATGGACAGGTAAGGAAAACACGTGGGCTTTTCAGCCCTTCCCCACCAGCAGAGACCACGGCCCTGCCTGGGAACAGGAGCTTGCTGCAACCCTCTGAGGTCCTTGGGACCCGCCTGTAGCCCTGCAGAGCAGGGGATGAGTTCAGGAGCTCATTCCCACAGACCAAGGATTTCTTTGACACTTCGCTCACACCAGCTCCTGCCATTCACCTCTGTAGCTCCACAAGGGCATCTTTTGGGGCACTTGTGCTCTCCACCATACAGGATCCTATTGTGGAATTGTGTAGGCTAACAGACCTCACCAAGGCTAACAGACCTCACCTCATTTGTCACCTGAGAGCTCTAACGGAGCCGAGGAGACGGGTCGGTCCATACCTGGTGTGTAGTGCCTTTCTTAACTTTGGGAAGATGTTGGGAGGGTTTCAACTGTGCAGGCAGGTTTTCTAACGGGCTCCGGAGAAGATTCAAGGAGTTAAAGCCCAGCAAATCTGACATCTTTATGCAGACTTGGGAGCTGTAGTGTAAACAGATTGAATAGAAACAGATAAAATTGACATCATGGAAAATCTTTTGTCAACAGAAGCCATTCCTCACTTGTCTACTTAAATTCTTTGAAAGATCAAGTGCATACCTGGATTAGGTTGAGTCAGTGAGCTGTTGAGCAACAGAGGCAGAGCTCTGAGGACTGATAACAGGTTAAAATAAAGGGTTGGCATAAATGAACAACTTCCTTCCCTTCCTTCCCTTCCTTCCCTCTTTCTTTTTTAAAGAAAGGATGTCCCCACAGAGAATCTGCTGTGACCTAAGCATTTACCATATTCCTAAAAGTGATAAGTAATAGGGGTAGTGATACAGTGCCTCTGAAGGTGACCACATTCCTTGACAGACAATCAAGCCATTCAGCCTGAAGCATCTGGTGCTAACAGTGAACAATTGCAGAAGTATTTGAATGTGCTGTTTGACTGCTCAGTAGAGTGCCAGATGAAATACAAAGTAAAAAAAAAGTAGAATAATAGACATTGGGGGGGGCAGGGGAAAGAGGCATAATTACTCACAATGATCAGTTGAAATGAATAGCTCTGTAGCAGTGATTGTCAGAAGACACAGAAATGCTGCTGGACTGGTGTCCCTCGACACCCTCAGCACCTGTTTTTGGAGCAGGGTGTTGGGCTTGGTGGGTGGGTGGTCTCTCACATCTTGGCTGGTCTATTAGCACCACTGCTTTCAGCAGAAAAAGATGCAAAAGGACCATTGGATTTTCTTCAGCATTTTCTGAGCACAAGCCACGTGGGCTACTGTATGCCCCTGGGCCCCTGTGGGCACACTCTTGTTGCAGTGGGGCGAGCAGGCAGGGGTGTTTGGCCACTGGTGCGGTGCAGAGTGGGGCGAGCAGAAGATGGAGCTGAAGGGGCTGAGGCTGCCCCTGCCCTGGCAGCAGCTCCTGTCTCACCCTGCTCTGCTTTGTGTCCTGCAGAAGCTGCGCATCCCAAGCTCTCTCCTGGAGCCTGCCTCAAAGTTGGATAAATGGGTGAGCTGACAACCTTGCAACCAGGGGTGAGGAGGAGACCAAGAGATACATTTGGGATATTTATTTGTAAGATTATCACAGGATAGGACAACTGTATAAGAGAAATATAGAATGTGAAACACTGAGACATTCTGGCTGAAGACCAAGCGCTCTTAAACGGGAACAACAGAAGTCAGAAGAGTTAAGAGCAGGAAAAATGCCTTTTTTTTTTTTTTAATATACATTGGTTCTCTTTACAGTAAAATCTGGGGGCTTGGCCATACAGCCAAGCCACTGTGGCTTGCATTGCAAGCTGATCTAGACATTGTTATCTCTTATCCGCCATGGGCTGATGGAGGCATGAAGATGAGTGGCTGCCACAGCTCTCCTGACCCACTCTAACTTGCTGAGGTGCTGGAACACAGTGATGAGTTTGAGGGCTTGGGGGACATGTTCATCCAGACTGCCCCCGTGATGTCTGCAGCCACTGCGTGTAGCACAGGAGCGGGTAAGGTGTGCTCACGGGTTCTAGTTCACCAGCAGAGTGAGAGCAGGTTAATCTCCTGCAGTGGGACAGTAACATCTTAAACGGGCACCTCTTTTGGCCTGGAGGCCATGTGCTAAAACCCTAAACCTTTGACTTAGGAAAACTTCCTTATGTCCCATCTCCACCACAGACATTTCCTCCCATGATCCAAATCATTTTCCATCTGAACCCAGTGCAGAAAGGTACACCTCAGACCTCTATAATATGTGAGAGATTTTTGAAGCCCATGGTTGTTCTGATGTTGTTATGATTATTTTTTTTCCCTCCGAATGGATCCCTGGCCATAGCACCCACTTGGGCATTTGCTCTATGGGATGACCATACCACATTTGGCTGGGTGAGCTGGCAGATGGTGGGCAGAGCCCTCAGTGCAGGATGAGCAGCCTCCCTCTGCTCCAGCAAGAGGCAGGAGGTGAAAGGAGTGTCCCACCAAACCTCTTATCACCCCTGCTACCCAAGGGAGCTGCAGAGACCCTCACTTGAGCACTCTGCCTCATCCAGACAGTTACTGAACCGGTCTCTCTGGGCTCTCTCTGGGGTTAGACCTAGAAATTTCTGACTGGCTGCAGCCTCTCTCATGCCCACCAGCCTTGCCCAGTCTCCACTTTCTTCTGCTTACTCATTTCGGATGTTGTTCTGTTGCAGAAGATCAGCGATGGGCTTCCCCTCCCTCCTGCCCAGGTGCCTCCCAGCCGACTCCATGTGAAGCAGAAGCCAGGTAGTCCCCTGGCCCAGACGGGGTGCGGGGGCAGGCTGGTTGCCCACTGCAGCCGTGGCTGCTTGTGGTCTGCAGGAAAGCTGCCAGGGCTGCTGCTGACTGCAGGCGCTGTTCCTCTGCCCTTGTTTTGTTCTGCAGGATCTCATGGGGGAGAAAATGCCTCTGCAAATGATGCTGGTGCCCAAATGGATGCCAAGGTAAGGTGTTTCACAAGCTGAATACTCAGCCTCAAGAGATCAAGGCTGTGAAAAATGCAAGATTCCTGGCCAGATCCTCCAAAATCCCTGAGATGCTGCAAAATCCTTGGAAAAAACTCTGCCCATTTTCCCATTCCAGAGAGAGTCTCCCATGTGGTCTTTTCTTCACAACTCTCAAGTTTGGGACCATACAATTTTGTGAGACAGCCCAGGGTTGAGGCTTACCAGGGCGGTGCCGTTTTGCCACCCTCCAAGGAGCCAAGAGCCCCAGATGCAGCAATGTTCTCAGGCACATGCTTTACAGCCCATTTTGTGAGAGTCTGCTCTCTTTGAACTACCTGCTGTCCCTCCCCCCCGGCTCCTGCATGGCATTTTCTCCCCCTGTCAGCCTGGATACCACAATTCATTGATATTTGTGTTCTTCTGGGATGGTGTCCTCTGATGCACTTCTATGTCATTACCAACCATTGTGTGATGAAGCTGGAATTGCTCCTGTGTCCACTTGGGGACAGCATCTCTCTGGCAGTGCCAACTGCAGATCAGTTCTGCTCCCTTTGTCTTTGCCACCCCTCTCCATAGGGCTTTTGGAGCCATTTATTGTCAGCTGCACTTCAGACACGGCAACAGAACACGGGGACTTGGCTGCACCTCTCCAGCTGGCTGGAAGAACTGCTCCTACGTGTTTGGGGTTGGGAGGTACCTGTGTGACCAGACCCAGAAATAGGCTTCCTTGGTCATGGGAGGAATGTTTGATCCCAGGCTTTGAATTTGTATTCCCCCTCTGAAATTCAGATCTACATTTTGATGCTGCACTTGTGTTACATGGTACCACTGAGCCCAGGGGCTGTGTCTGTGTCACCTCTCTCAATATGAGGGTCCTGAATCACCAGGTGGTTCATGGTGCCATATCTCTCAGCAGACCCCACCGACCTGTGGAGATGCTTCGTCTGGTGCGGACAGACCGGTTGTGCTGCGGGCGTGCTGCGAGTGCACGGTGGTGGTGCAGGCAGGCGAGGTGCCATCGCTGCCCGACCTGCGGGCGCTGCTGCGGGAGCGCTTTGGGCAGCAGGCAGAGCGCGGGATGCTGAGGTACAACGCTGCACGGCCAGGCCCTCTGCCACCCCCGGGGCGTCATTTTGTGTGACAGGGCGGCAGCAGCCTTTGCCCTGAGGGTACAGACCTGTGTCTGGTCTCCTGGGAATATTTAATTGGGATTGCCAGGCACCAATACAGGTTAGGGGTGGGTCTTCTGGAAAGCAGTTCTGAGGAGAAGGATCTGGGGGTCCTGGTGGATAGTAAACTATCCATGAGCCAGCAATGTG
>JAOQGH010000007.1:11772449-11793375 GCA_025769975.1 Gallinago jamesoni | reverse complement strand
GAGAGGAGAGGAGAGGAGAGGAGAGGAGAGGAGAGGAGAGGAGAGGAGAGGAGAGGAGAGGAGAGGAGATGGACTGTCTGTCTGGGGAGGCATGGACCACACTTCTGAGTTTGGGTGCTCAATTTGCCTTCTGTCTCCAAGACCATCAAATAAGCCTGAAGGATACACGCTCAGGAGAGCCAACTTGGGTGCTGTAGAGCCCTCACAGTGGCAGACCTGTCAAGGACCTGCCTGGCTGTTGGCAACCATAGTCAGACCCAGCATCCTAAGAAGCACAGTGTCACCAAGTGCCTGCAGCTGTGCACTAACAGTCTGGAACTTGGGGAGCTCTTCCATGCCTAAGTCAGCTCTCCATGGCTCCACGTGCCAGCTGGTGGGATGGAGGCCAGGCCTGTAACAGCCATAGAGGTGTACGCAGGCAGATGGGCACAGCTGGGGTTCCTGTGGTGCATAGCTGATCCCAGCAGGTCTCCACATGAGCAGAGCTCCTCTGGAAACCTCCCGTGGTGCCTCTCTGCATGGTGGGGGCAGTCCTGTGGGAAGCCAGACCTTCGTTCTTCATTGCTGTAGGGGTTTAAGGTGCTCAGCATCGCTGAGTGAGTCTCGGGCTGCCCGTCCCGCTGGCAGAAGTGCAGGGCACCACAGAGCAGACAGCCTGACAGCCCTGACATGCTCCTGCCACGCTCCCAAACGCTGCCAGGCTCCTACGCCCACAAGAGCAGGAGCAGGGAAGCGAGCCCCAGGGCAAGGGTGAGGACGATGAAGGCAACGGCCGCAGCCCACAAGGAAGGAACGTGCCCCTTCACCCGCGCTGGAGCCTCCGCCGGGATCATGTTGGTGAGGTTCAGCATGTACCCCAGTGTCCAGCCGACACTGGTGCTCCCCGCCTGCCCGAGGAGAGAGGGGACAACGCATTAGCCCTGCAGGAACGCCACGCTGAGGATGTGTGCCACACCGGGATATGGGGCAGGCAGGGCTTTCTGGAGCATGGGGAGCTGGCTCTTTTCCACAGTGCCGCTTCCACTCCTACCCCCAGGCTGGGCTCGCTGCCTACCTTCATCTGGAAGATGATGTTGTTCCAGCTGGTCTCGTTGAACTTGTAGGCGTCGAGGAGGAGCGTGAGGATGTAGTTGGCATTGGCGCAGTATTTAGGCAGTCGGTCAGGGTTCTCTTCAGGGTAGCTAGAAGACAGCTGGGGTGGGGACAGGTTTGGGGAGGAAGGGAAGTTATTTGCAGGCAATTTCCATGCAAGGACAATGCCCTGGTGACTGCTGCACAAGGGGTAATGGCTCTGCAGTCACCAGCATCCAGAAAAAGACTTCTGGACCAGGCAGGTATTTTGGACATGTCCACACAACGCAACTCCTTTGAGGAGGATTTACACTCTCCATGGAAACAGAGAAACATATTGGAGCTCCTCCTGCCCCAGATTTTCCCATTTCAGCCTCCTCATGCAAGGGACTCCTCCTCTCTGCCCCGTGGCGGTCATAGCACATCTCTTGGCTTTATTCAACCCCATTTGACTCGTCTCCAGAATGGTGCCAGCAGCTGGCTCTCCTCTCACCCTCCAGTGCTACAGACCCACCCCCATCCCCAGCTCCTGGGCGGGAGGGGAGATTTTGCTGCCTTCACCTGCCCTGGCTGCCCTTTTCCCGATGTTGCATGAGCAAGGAGGGTGCCAAGGGTGGGTGCAAGATGGTTCTGGCTCCCACCCCTCTCCCCCTGCCCCAGGACCCTTTTTGCTTGTGAAGCTTCCCCCCAGCCTCTCGTCATGGGGAACATACATCTTCCCAGCTTCTCGTGCAGAAATGCTCGATGGTCTCCCTGACAGTGGCCAGCGACTGCCCCTCGGTCAGGTTGAGAAACTTGAAGTTATAGTAAAAGGCAGAGAAAGCCTGAAAGACAAGAGGCAGAAATGCTGTTGAGTTACAGGGGGGGACACCCCCCCCAGGCAGCTGCCCCCACATCCCTCAGAGCAGGAGGTAGGGTTTGTCCTTCACTGGATTTGTTCCACCCTCACATAATCCCAGGGCATTGTCCTAGCAGAGATGACAGGCTGGGCTGTAGGTTTCTGCTGGCTGCAGCAGCTCATCAAGCACAGGCAGAGCCTTGCCTGAAGGCCACTGGCTAAGCTAGAATTTTTTTACTGAAAACTTGGTTTTTGACTAAGCACCCATTTATTAACATGATCCCATTTGGAGAACTGGCAAGAAAACCAGTCGGCAGCAATCCCCCATGTGCCCTGGGACAGTGGTAATTTGGGAGCTTCTTGCCCCCGTTCTGCTCCCCCGTGGGGAGGTGACAATGCCATGGGGCATGCAGGGACACCACAGCACTGGGGGGCACACTCTGCCCCTCTGCCCGGGCGGTGGGAGGATGGGATTTGCCTTACAATGAACCGCCCGCTGACGGGGGGCTGGTAGATGCCGTCGAAGGTGCAGTCCTGGCTCTGGCCACACGCTGAGAAGTTGAACAGCTTCTTGATGGCATCCAGGCACTCGCTGGCATTGCCCCAGCCCTCCAGGGTCACGTTCCTGTCACCCAGGGTCAGCCGGCTGTCGCTGGGGTTGGTGCAGGGGCTGGTGCGGAAGGAAGACAGCGAGACGGTTTCAGTGTAGTCTTTTGGGTAGCAGGGGTGATCAACTCGCGTGCTGGAGGATGACTCCTGGGAATAGCAAAATTGCAGGCTGCAGCCTCCTCCAAGCCCTCTTGGTGGGATTGCTGGGCAGCAGGGTTCACCCAGCGCACCCCCTGCAAAGCCATGGGTGCAGGCATCTCCCACCTCAGCAGGGAAAAACCCTTCTGCTGTTTAATCCTAGTCTTGTTGACTGTCTGCAGTCCCAGCCTGGGCTCAACATCAATTCTCACTCTGCTTTAACTCATTCCCTCTCCCATGGAGGCAGACCAATTTCAGGGACCCACCATGTCTCTCCCCTGGCCAGCAGGATCATGACTTGGGGCATGCAAAGCCCTCTCCACCCCAGCTCTAACTCTGTCTCTAGCCCCAGCTCCAGCCAGGGACACCACCTGAGTCCTTCCTGGCTGTGCAGGTGAACCTTCTGGTTCACCAAGGCTGCTTCTCCTGGCAAGGGACAGCTCCATGAAGACCCTCTTCCCCTCTGACCTTCCAAAAAATGGCCTGAGATAGATCTCTGGTTCACTTTTCTCAGGTCCATGCAGTCACAGAGTAGTTGAGGTTTGGGGGGAGCTATAGGGTCCCTGTGCCAACCCCCTCCTTAAAGCATGACCAACTAGATCAGGTTGGTCAGAGCCTTGTCGTGTCAAGTTCTGAGTATCTCCAAGGATGGCAACTCCACAGCACTTCTGGGTTCTATTCTGATATTTGACCATCCTTATTGAGAAAAACTTTGTTGGAACGTGGTTGGAAACTCACATGTTCCTGCTTGAGCCTGTTGCCTTTTGTCCTGTCACTTTGCACCTCTGAGAAGAGCTTCATCCTGCCTTTTCTACACCACGTGAAGCACCTGTGCTCAGCCAGAAGGTCTCTCCTGAGCTGCCCCTTCTGATGCTTCCCATGCTCCTCTCCACATCTGCCTACCCATGCTCCACAGAGTCTGTACCAGCTCTCAGTCCCTGCTGATGCCTCTCTGGAAGAGCAGTGCCTGTTCTTATTTTATGCATTAACAAGTCTGTGGTTGGTTTCATGAGAGCAGAGTTCAATTACCCCCCAGTTCCCCTCTCACCGCAATTAATTGCTTGGCCAGTCGCTTCAGCATCTCATTCTGCCCGTAGCAGAGGTAGCTGTGTGTGTAGATGTTGTAGTTATAGCCATACAGCGTGAGCTTGGAGGCTTCCTTCCCATTTATCACTGAACTTTCAGGCATAAAGCTGATTTGAGTGGATGCTCCTCCAAGATCCAGTGCCCCAAAAATGTTGGCTGCCTCTGGATGAACCCAGGTGTGTGCTTTTGGGGAGTACTGCCAAGGGGAGAGGGAGAGGTGTAGTACACAGCTGGGCTTACTCGTCCTGAGCAAAATTATAATCAATTGAAGTCAATTGGGTTTTGTTATTAAATTCCACAGGTGTTCAATTCAACTATTTCTGTACATGAAGCTCCATTGCCTTCCCTGCCCAAACAGCCTGGCCATTTATCAGAGCCAGAAAAAATAGAGATTGAGCTGTCTGATGGTCAAGACGTGCCAACATGCTGGGGCTCGTGTGACTCTGAATCACTGCTCCCCAGAAGAAAGTGCTGGTGGGGACCTGGCTTGGAGGGGCTGCCCCTCCCAAAGAGCAAGGGGAAGGACAGAAGCCCTCTGGCAGCCTGCACAGGAGCCCCACAGTGCCAGCACCACTCTGAGCTGTGGCACTGCTGGGACAGAGGGTGGCAGGAAAGAGGTTTGGTTCAAGCTTCCTTCAGACTGGCATGAAGAACCAAACCTGGGGCCTCACAACACCACATGGAGATGAGATGGACCTTCTCAGGGCAGTGAGACAAAGCCCGGCAGGGCACACCATCCCCGTGGGGCTACAGGGCCAACATTGCTGTCCCCAAGGTTGGGGGACCCTGTGTCCACACAGTGTGGAGATGTGCCCTTAGCTTTTAAAAAGGACACACCCATTCCTGATTTCTCCCTCTGCTTTCACTGTGGGCAAGCTGGAGGATAACCGGCTGCTTCCCCGTGATCGCTCCCGATAGCCCAGATCTTTCCTGTGTTAAGCTGACTTCAGAAAAATCAGAAAAACCATATTAGCAAAGCAATGGGTGTTTCACTGTTCTCCCACCTTAGTGAAAGAATCCAGCAGGTAGTTGATGGTAATCCAGCCATAAGCCCCCTCCTCCTCTCCTGTAAGGATTCGAGCTCCTTTGAAAGCCACGGGGTACTCTTGCATGGTTTTAGCAACTTCAGCTAGGATTTGGTCTGCTGCTGAGCTGTTCTGTTCCCTAAGAAGGACTCAAAGGTCATGACACATACCCAGCTACATCAATACTACAGAGGAAACAGAAGGAAACAGGTTTTTTTTCCAAGTTCCACATACTCCAGTTTTTTGCAACAAGCAGTTTGTGAGAAATGGTGTCTCCTGCTACGTAACTTTGTCAAAGCTAGTCCTAAATCCCAGTTTGGCATCACAAATCTAGGAGCAATAGCAATCTCTTCCCTCCAGCACAGGTCAATCCCAGTCACATAAAGGTTTGCCAGGCCCCCTTTTCCCTACCTAAGTACTTTCCCTACCAGTATTTTCATGGTGCTGGAGGCCAGAGGTGGTTGTGCTACAAACCCCAGGTCTGAATGTGACTAGATCCTGACTGCACCAAAGCCTGGCTGCTGAGCTCAAGTGGGTCTTGTGGGAAGGTGCCAGCCTGGTTCCAGACCTCTGAGCAGCAGAAGATATCTCAGGGCTGCTGGCATGTGCTTGTTCTCTGAAGCGAGTAACCTTCAGGCTATGGCCAGGGAAAGGGTCAGATTGCCAGGGCACAGAAACGATGTTAGATATCTGCAACTATAAAACCAAGAACCATGAAATGAGGGTTGACATTTTAAGAGAGCTAATATGGGCTGAAGAAAGGTAAGGGCAGGTCCTGCAGCACCCTGTTGCCTCCTACCTCTGTTCTGCTCCCCCATCAGCACCCATCCATGTGGGCAGATGACACATCCCCTGGTGGCATCTCAAGTCCCTTGTATTTGAGGAATAATGAAAAGCAAACAAAGAGCTTGGAGAAGCATTTCTTGCTTGGAACTGGGCATGGAGCACCATTCTGGGACGTGCGGTCCTAGGGTGCCAACAGACACTTCCAAGAAGCCTCTCTGCCCAGGGGCCAATCTCTCAGGACAGCTCAGCCACCTGTATGTCCCCACCAGGCTGCTTTCCCCCCACTCCCCGGTCGCTTGCTCAGGGTGGCATGAGGGAGCTGGGAGCTCCTGACAGCCTGGCCCCGTGCGAGGACACTGTGCCCTAGCAGTGGCTGCTTGTAGCTTCGTCACACCTCTGCACCCCGCAGTGGTACCTCACCTCAGTAGCCTCATGCCTGCCGTTGCTCCAAGGTAAGCTGGGACATCCCTCTGTTTTGCAGCAGGAACAACCTTCAGGGCTCTATCCAGGCACTCCCTTAGAGAATCCCCAGCTTTCTGGGGATCATTGGCGTAGCTTGATATGCCTTGCCCTGGAAGAGAGTTGGGCTGGGACAGGCTGACAAGAAGGTCGGTGGACAGGGATGTGGGAGAAAGACGCCACACAGGGCAGCAAGGTCTGTCACCTCCCAGCAACAAAGGATGCTTTTCCAGGGTCCCCTGGTCCCCTGAGACCTGACTGCTTATGTTCCTCTCCTGTGGCTTCCCATGTCTCCCATGATTTCAGCAGTGTTCCCAGCTCTGTGGGTGAGACCTTTCCCAGGAGGACAGTAGAGTGGGCAGCTGGGGCCAGTCCAAGGTGGAGGAATGAAAATCCAGAGCAACACCAAAGTGCTTCAGTCCCACCAAGCCTGTGGGCACTCCATGGTGCTGAGTGCACTCCAAACGCAAGTGAAGCCAGTGGGGAGACAGCGACCACCCTGCCTGCAGCCAGTGACAGCCCAATGGACAGAACTCCCCAGCATGGACAAGCCAACAAGAGGAAGGGCCAGGTCATCCCACCCACCACAGGAACACAGAGGGCAGCACCAAGCCCATGGCAGGGGGATACTGACCCTGGACATCACAGGACAAGGTCTGGCTGACCACACCGGTGTCGTTCTCCTTGTCTGAGTCCCACGCATAGACAAACAGAGAGGTGTGGGACGAGCCTGCATCAAACACCATCCCATACTGGAAGGGAAAACCAAGACATCACACTGGTGAGAGGAGCAGCAGCCTGCCCCTGGCCCCACCACGGTCCTGCCAGGGTTGTGGGGCCAGACAATGCCCCCCAAAAACATCTCTCTAAGCACAGCTCTCTGCACCATGGCAGAGCAGAACAGTGACAGTGCATTGTCTCAGCAGGGGTATTCCTTACAGCAACTGAGGGACTTTTTCTTTCCTTCTCCAGAGGTGACTGCAGCAATGGCAGCTCACACAAACATTTTCTTAGATGTTTTCTTATGCTTTTTTTATTTTCTTTCTTGGTTACATACCTTTTGTGTCTACACTATCCCCAACTTGGGGACAGCAACTCTCCTGTCTCCAGTGCTCTCTGTTATCCCCATGGCTGCACCAACCTGGGCAGAGACTGGCAGGGCCATGCCAGCCCCAGTCCAGGAGCACCCAGCCACGTGCCTCTCCACCATAAAGCCCTCCGCCTCACCCTAAAACCATGCAAACCCCCTTCCAGCAGCTTGTGAGTGGGTCAGGATAGGCTGGTGGGGGCTGGCAGGAACAAAGACCATGTGAAGGTATATCACCCTGGAGTGAGGTGCCCTGGGAGGGCAGAGGGAGAGGGGCAGGGTTTTGCCCTACTCATCTGCCCCAGGTAATCTCAAAACACATCAAATGCTAGTGCCTAGTTTCAGAGGAGGCTTCCCTTCCTGACATTGAGGTGTCCAGGCTGCATCTCATCTTGAGATGGGAAGAAAATACCCACCCAGCTACTACAGGGCAGGTCCTAATGAACCCCCCTTCACCTCCAAACCCTGAAGATGAGCCATTGTCTCTTTGTCTCTGAGCACCATCTCTGCAGTGGTACTCAGAGACCTTCTTTTGGGCTTACCTTGACTGTGGCTGGCAGGGTGACATCTTCAATCCTCACCAGGCAGAGAACCAGGGCAATGATGGAGACTGCGACCAGCGCCCCAGCTATGGCAGTGATGAAGTGCTTCTTGCTAGCGAACATCATGGTGAAGGCTCCTGCAAACCCAAACGCAGGAGAAAGGTGGTTGGACATGGCCAGCTGGGAACACTGTTAATCAGTGAGAGCTGTAAGGAGATCAGCTCCAAAAGGTGTCCCCAGGCTGACACTATCTCAAGCTGCATAACTCAGAAATCTTGGTGGATAATCAAATCTTCCCCTGGGAAAAGCAATATTAGGATAAAACAGGAGGGTGCTGGGGGCAAGAGGGGATGGTTGCCCAGCAGCCTGGCACAGCCGTGATGGAAAACCTCAGCAGAGGATATTGTAGAAAGGGACAGTGGTTTCATTTGACAAGATGTAAGTAAGGTCAGCTCACCTGCTGGCACTCCCAGACCTGTGCAATCAATTGGGATCGCTTGGAGCTTTCTTGTGAGTCCTTGCTGTGGGTCTGGGCTCCTCCACTGCTCTCAGGAAATCCACCTTGGACTTGCTCTTTATATCCTTTAGAAGTGGATACTGCTTGAAAATCTTTTTTCCATGATTTTATTTCAGACCTCATCAGCCTTAGGCGAAACTCTCAAATCTCAGTTCTCTTCTTTATCTTACAGGTGTATTTATGACTCAGTTTGGCATCTTCCTGACACCTTATCTTCAGGCAATTAGCTCCTCCTCCTCATTTGAATGAAATCAGACATAGGAGCCCTGCAGCAATTAGCACACACCTCTCCCTTTAACCCTTGTCTTCTTGCTTCTTGGTGCTTTTACACACACACACATTTCTGTTCTCTCTTGACTCTCATTGGTCTTAATATTTTCATTACAAGTATCTACAAGGTCCATAAGAGATGAGACTGGTATTTCCAGTGCCCAAATCACACACACAGTGGTGGGTGTCTTAATAATAAGTTTGATTACAGTGAGAAGGACAATCACATCAGAGGAGGAGGATATCTTCATGGCCCAGCTGGGACTTCAGTCACCTCTTGCCTGTGTGTGATCCAGCTTCGAGCTGCTCCTGGGCTGGGGAAACCTGCAGACATGGAACCCCAAGGAGAGGCAGGGGGGTGGGAAGGACTCCGGGCTGCTCTGCCAGCAGCCTCCCCTTGCTCTGGGCAGTCGTCAAGGCCCAGCGGTGCCACAGGACATCCCACCCCAGCCACAGAGCCCAGCACCCTGCCCTGGAACAGGAGGTGCCCAGGTGCCCAGGAAGGGACCTGCTCTCTCTGGGCAATACAGTGAAGCTGCTTCCTGCTGATTCAGCTCCCTGATAAGAGGCTGCCAGGGCTCTCACAAGGGCAACCACCGTGGGCAATTTCAGCTCCAGCTGCCTTATCTCAGTTGCGTCAAACACAGTGATGCCAGAAGGGAAATGCCTGCTGGGGAGCCCTCCTTAAATTCAGCCTTCCCGCAGCACCTTTCCCTTTCGGAGGGACAGTGGTTTTGGAGGGATGGTAGTTTCAGAGCTCCCACTATGTGCACTGAAAATACCACCCTGTGGAACTGGGGTGCAGCAGCCCCTGGGGGCTCTGTCTCAGGTCACATCTACACCCAGCTGGGTGCCTGTGCCGTACCCTGCTGCCAGCCAGGCCTCACGCCTCCAGGCCGGTCCCTCTCCCCAAAGGACATGGAGATGTCCTCTGCAGTGTTTGGTATGCTGGTGGGGTGGATGCCCAGAGGCTGTAACCACTCCTGCATTCCCATCCCCACACAACGTACAACCTTTGGACTCACATGGCTTTGCTGGAAGGGGGTGAAACAGTGTTTGCTGCCTTCCCAGGTCTGGAAACCCCCTGCTGAGGGTACAGGGGCTGTGCCAGGGCTGTTCTGAGCAAGGGGGACTCATCCACACACAGGACAGAGAGGCTCTGACCTACCCCAGTCCCTCCCGGACACGCAGCACTGTGCAGTGGCTCCGTGTACCCACAACCAACAAAACCCTCTAGGTCCTGCCTCCAAACCTGGGCTGAGCAACTCTTCTCAGTTGACCTGAGAATAGTCAGCTTATTTTTCCGGAGTTCACCTGAGTTTATTTTTCCTCATCCTTCCATAGAAAATAAATAGTTCCAGAGGTTAAGTGATAATATCTTAATTGCCTCTTAAGCCAGAAGGATGGATAATAATTTCCCGTCTGGGAGGGAGCTGTGATTTCCCTTGGCTTGCAGTGACTCCATCCGCTCATCCCAGGCAGCAGGATGGTCTGAGCTGCTTCTATCTGTTACCAGGAATTTGGGTCACTTTGCCAGGCTCAGCCCTTTGGCAAAACTCCTGACACCAGCCTGGAGCAAGGCCTGCTGGAAACGGCCCTGGTCCATGTGAGCACAACGGTAGTGAAGAACAGACTTTGCTGGGACACAGCAGCTGCTGGCCATGGTGCATGTTAGGATCTCCTGGGCTGCCAAAAGAAAGGATGGCTGCAAGTGCCCCAGGTCTGTATCCAGCCTGGAGCTTGTCCCAGTAGGGAACTGGGGTGCAGCTGGGGCCACATGTCAAATGCAAGCTTTGCAACGCTTCCACGTCCACCACTGCAGCTTCTGAGAGCAATGGACCTGTCATGAACATGGTGAGGGGGACAACACAGTCAGGCAGCTGGGGATGTGTGCCATCACAGGGACACATGGGCCCATGGTCCTACCCATGATCTGTGGCCCTGTCTCGGGGATCCAGTCCCTCAAGGAGCTGTGTTCACTCCAAGGGAACTTTGGAACAGCCCTGGTGCTCTGGAGCTGCAGGAGCCCTCAGCCACCCATCTCCCATGGACCTTGTCCTAGCAAGGATGGAAGGACCAGACTAAGCCTTGCTCCTGAGATGGGCACAGACCCAGAGGGCTGGAGCTGCCAAGCTGCCCCGTGGACACCACTGTAGCATGGGCAACTGCACCCAGCAGTGCTTTTCTTGCCATGAAAGCAGTGTTTGTGGTGAAACTGGCTTCTTTAACATGGGCAGTTGTGTCCGTTCCCTGCACAGCAGCCGTACATCTCATAGCCATGAGTGTGGCCAGGAGATATCCCCTATCCACCAGAGCCCTTCATCCACTTGGGGTCCTGAACATTCACCTTCCACTTTGGAGGAAAGGTGGATGAGCAAAAGCAGGTGAACCAGTTTCACCAGCTCTTTCCTTGAGCAAACTGCTCTCCTGGGTGCTGGAGGCCTGGCAGGACTCGGGGCAGAAGTTTGGGATGGGGCTGTGCCCAGGCAGAGGGCATGTGGCACTGCTGGGTCTGAGCTGATGGCTTGAAGAAACTCTAGTTTCAAGGGAGCTCCTCCATCTGCCCCCTCCCTGAAACCCAGTGGGAGCTGCAGGGCTTTGAGATGCCCCAGCCAAGGGAGGCCAGGAACCCCCTTTCTCCCAGCACCCTCTTTCCTGGGGCTGGTTTGCTGTCCTACAGACCCCATGGACCAAGGCAGATACAGGGCTGGGAGCCAGGACAGAGGTTTTGCTGGGAGAGATAATATGATCTATATATAATTCAGCTAAAAAAATCCAATAAAAGTTACTACTTCTACAATTTTTCCTTAGATTTTCCTCAGGCAAGTCACAGGTAATGGCTTAATAATTTTGTTGACAACATCCTCCCTGCAAAAGCTTTAGGGCAACAGAAAGATAGTGCTGGGAGGAGGCCTGGCAGGCTGGGGGGAGGCAGAGCTCATGCGCCCCAACAGGACAAGGCAAAATGCTCACTGGAGGACATCTTCCCAAACCTGAGTTGCATCCCCAGCACACAGCCCCGACTGCACCCACATCTGCTCCCTTCGTGGGCTCCCACAGAGGCCCCTTGATTAGTTAATTAGATGATGACCTTAGCTTTTACCTTGTCTTGCTGAACTGGCTGAACACCAACCCTTACTCCTTCCAGCTTGACGCTCCAGCGGGGAGAAGTCTGATCCCCCTCGTGCCCACGCCTGCCCCATGCGCAGAGCCCTGCAGCTCTCCCAGGCTGGGCTCTGGCAGGGTGACAGGACCCTGGCTCCATGCCAGGTAGGGTCTGGCCCTCAAATCTTCTTCAGATCACCCCACCCAAAGGGGTGCCCTTCTGTTAAAATGCAGGCTGTGTCTCGGGACAGTGTGGTGCCCAAGTGCGGAGCATCAAAGGACCCGGGAGGGCGATGGGGGAGCCACAGGACCACCCACTCTCACGTGGCTCCCCTCGGGTCCTTGGTGCAGCTGAGCCCCAGCACTGTTTGCCTTCAGGGGTGTGCTCTGTAAGAGCTAAATGTGCTGTTAGCTCAGAACTGAAAAAAGTGACCTAAATGTTTCATTCTTCTGACTGCAGGTGGACAAATCTGTTATGGAGAAGTATGGTTAGAGTACACACACACGCACACACCCCTATTTGATTTGCTTTTGACATGTGTTTCTTTGTCTGTGGCCCTTGAAATGACTTTTTGAGACCCAGAGGGGAGTTGCCAGGCTGGTGTGGAGACTCTGCGGGGTTTGAGCCCAGGCATTAGTGCCAGTCTCTGATGTGATTGATGTTTGTGAAGTGAGATCACCTCTGTTGCTAAGTCTCCCCTGTGCTTTCTGAAAGGAAAACACCCTGACTCAGGTTCGAAAGAGAGTCTCTCATTTCCCTGCCATTTAATTTCTGCACCAGGAGTTCACTCCACCTCTGGCTGTGGGAGGTGCAAGGCAGTGGCCCTGTGCAAGTCCCATGTCTCTTGGGTGAGCTGCACAGGATGCTCCTGCCTCCCGTTCCCCTTCCAGATGCACTTTGGGTCTTGCAGGGACCAGCTCTAACCCTCCCTTCCAGTCCAATTCCAGCAAGACTGGTGGAATTGGGGCCGTTTTGGCAGGCCTTTGGGATGCCCATGCCTGCTGGCCCCAGCTGGCAAAAAGCACACCTGACCTTTCCTCCTCCCTACTGTTCCCCCGCGTGTACCATTAAATATGCCCCATTTGCCCTGACTGTGACTGTCTCGGTGCCACCTCTCAGCTGTGGGTGCTCTGGGTCAGAGACCCGTGCCTGGAGCCAGCCCCTGTGCTGGCCACAGCCACCCACCCTGGTCCCTTCCCTGGGCACAGCTCCTCCTTGTGCCCCCACCACCCTGGCTGCCCCCCTCTGGGCTTTCAGCACTTGCTCCACACTTCTCTTCACATCTTTCAGAGAGTGGTGACTCAAAATGGACCTGTGCTTTCAATTACAGACTTACCAACTCTCTAAATTATTCTGTAAAAGTCACACATGAAGTCCTAGGAACACCAACCTTGAAAAGAGGGGCTGCAGCAGCTCAGGGCACCCGTCTCAGGACAGACACGCCTGTGCTCCAAAGGTGACGTTTGATTTTGCACACATTGGCCATTAGCCAGGGTACCCCAAAGCCACCCCTGTATCCCACCTACTCAGCAGCTGACCAGGCTGCTCTGTGGCCCTTCCCAAGCAGGATTCCTTGTGCTTGCTCTCTCTCACCCCCAGGGCTGTCACCCCTAAGAGAAGGGTGTCGGATTGGGGTAGCACAGTTTCTTGACAAATCTAGATGAAACATTGCTTATCTCTTCATTTCCTAGGTGCTCTCTGATAACTGTTTGACTGCCTGCCCCGTGTTCCCAGCAGTCAGAAGCTGAGGTAAGAGGGCAGCAGTTTGCCATTGCCTACACGCAAGTAGGACATGCCTCTGACACAGGAGCTGCTTGGGAAAAAAACAGACCTGAAGCTAAAAGATGAGGATTCAGAAAGAGCTGGGAAGCTGGACTGCAGGCAGGTCTACAGCTCCAAGGGGAGGACATGCAGAGGCAGCCCCAGGCAGGGGTGACCCGCAGCTCCTCTCCCTCCAGGCAGGGCTGGGTGGCCCTTTCTGCCAGGGCTGCTGGGCTTCTACCATTCTGCCAGCAGGAACAGCCTGGCACAAGCAGCCAAACCTCTTATCTTGGTCAAGGGAATTAATTTCTGTGTGAGATAACCAGACTACACTGTTACCACATCCCAGACCATGACTTGGTGTCAGCACTCACCTCATGAAGCCTGTGGGCTGCTGGTGGAGGAAGTCACCAGAGGACTTGCTCTACTGCAAACGTTGCTTTTACCCCCCAAATCACCATCCAGGCTCTCCCAGGACACAGGGATACACCAGCTTTGGTAAGTGGGGTGGGATTAGTGTTCCCATCGCTGTTTGGCAGCCCTAAATAAAAGGGCAAGAAAAGCAGCAAGGCACAGAGAACACTGGGTGGTATGAGGAACACACCAGCAATGGATGTGGTTGAGGTGGTCAGGGTGGTGGTCTGGGGCCAGAGGAGGAACTCTGGAGACAAATATGCGGTTTGAAAAGCCCTGTTGGGGGGTGCCAGGATGCTGCTCAACTGACTGGAGCATCCTGCAACAGCCACTTCCAGCTCAGCCCTGTGTTCAGGCTCACCCGCCACCCGGGCTGAAGCTCTGAAGCTCTGCCCCCAGCAGCCCCCAGTAAGTCCCAGGCAGTCCCCAGCAGGGCTGAGGCACCAGGGGCAGCTGCAAGGAGTGGGGACCCCAGCCACAGAGTTTAGGGGTCTTGCACCTCAAGGTACTTTGTAAGTCTTTGGAGTGATCCAAGTGTTAGAGCCAGCACAGAGGAGGGTCTCGGGCACCGGTGATTTGAAACATATTTCAGTAATTTTTAGTAATAAAAATCTAACTTTCACTTGCATGAATCAGGCCATTTCCTAAAAGATATGCCTGAGCGCAAGCTGGCTGTGGAGTTAGTGCTTTGGCTGTGAATGCTTACAGCACGTGGAAGTTATCAAAGACACAAGGAAAAGTAAGGCTTGGGCAGCCTTGAGCCCTGGTGTGGCTGGAGCCCTGCCAGCAGCCAGCAGCTCCCCAACAGCCACTGTGTCTCAGCTCCACCTCAAGGAAGGCTTCAAAAGCCCATGCAACTCATGCGAGATGTTCTGGGGTTGCTGAAGTCAGCCATGGTTCAGGACGTCATGGAATTCCCAATCCTGACACCCGTGCCTTGTCTCTACATCTTATACAAATAGTAAACCAGAATAATGTTTTCTGATCTTGGCATCTTGCTTTGGACTCTACAACCCTCTGAAAAACGCCCCATCTTCCAAGGTTTCCTTCTGTGCATGTCTTGGCCACAGTCCCTGTGGCCTTCAGCAGCAAAGACACAGGCTGCAGCTGAAAGCACAGGCTGGGGAAGGGGCTGTAGGTGCTGAGGAAGTCCCAGGCATGAGCTGGCAGGAGACTCAGGAGCCCAGCACACCCACTGCCATGCTGCATGGCCTTGGCACCATTGCTGGAGCCCAACCAGGAGAAATACCCAGAATTTTCAGTCCTTTCTCAGTACTAAGAACTTCCTCTCTCCAGCTGGGAGTCCTGGGAGACGGCAATATGTCATGCCCTGTGCCCTCAGCACCTCTGGGTGGGTACCACAGGGTGACCAACTCTGTGAGACAAAGGGTTCCCAAAGCACAAACCCAGACTCTGTGCAGTTTTGGGGCAACTGAGGACAAATCTGCCTGTCTCCACACTCAGCCTCCTCACAGGCATGGGCTTAAAGCAGATGATGTGCAGGTGTTTAAGATGGTCATGCTCAACCTCAAAGCCAAACTAAAATTAAGCCAGTGGCTGGGGAGGTGTTGGGTGGCTCAAGTCCCTGGCACACAAACTTGGCCAGAAGGGACCTGGACTTCAACCTGCACCTGACAAAGCCTCACTTGAAGTGAGTGAGAACTTCCAGTCCTGATGACAGCAAAAGCCAACTCCCCCAGTTGGAACGGGGCTGTGGCTGCATCTGCCTCGGGAGGTATTTGGAGGCACCTTGCCCAGTTCAGCGGCTTGTGACGAGTGTGCTCGGCCCCTCGACCAAACCAGTGCACTTTGGTTTGAGCTCCAGAGAAGGCAAAGTCTTGAGCTGAAGCCAGGCCAAGAGCTCTTCTAGTTTCAAGCTGTTCTCTGAAAACCCGCAAAGGAACGGAGTGACACAGTAGGCATTGATGCATGAGCCTGGGACACCGGTCACGCAATTAATGCATGAACAGCAGGTGACTTTTCCAGCCTCTTTTATCAAGGAACAAAGAAAGCTGTGGGTTCAAGGAGCCTCAAGAGTACCTTTCCCATCGCCTGTACTTTGGCAGGAGCTGGGACACACAGAGTGGAGTGACAGCAGGAACTGTCCCTCCACCAGGGTGATGCTGGTTGGGCACCTCCAGGTCTGTGCACAGGGCCAGGAGGTGGCCAAGCTGCGCAGATGCTCCTTCCCCACGGCCCCAGGGGTTCAGAGGGGTATGGGGCTGGGCACCCACCGGGGTCCATGGCACCATCATAGGGAAGCCATGCCACTCCCCTGGGGTGTCCCCAGGGCCAAACCTTGGGCTGGGAGCGAGCCGGGGCACTGCCCTAATGCACGTTTTTAGCCCAGGAGCTGACATTGGGTTTGGGAAAGGCCCAGCTGGCAGCGATGCCCAACTCACCCGCAGCAAAAATAAACCCAGAGGTGAAATTTTTATCATTGCCAGAGTGTATTCCAGTGTGTAAAAGAGTCTGTCGGGCCAAGACTTGAGGAGCCGCCCTCCCCATGCCAGGGAGCACCAGAGAGTCCATGGCTTGCACCGGGCAGGTGATGGGTGTCAGGGACTATTGCCTCAAGCCCTGTCAGCTGGCAGAGGGCCCAGCAGGATTTCACCCAGGGGGATGCTCCAAGAAGGAGTTTTGCATGGCCGCATGGCTCCAGCCACAGGCTGGTGTGCTGGAACCGCACGCTGCTGGGGTGCCAGGAAGTTTTGTTGGAGGACTTGGTGTCCCTGGGCACAGCAGGTGACTCCTTGGCATGAAGAGTGAGTTCTGGGAAGGGATAGTCCTGGCTGCCAGGTGACCCCCCCACCGTCCCTGGCTACGCAGGCAGCCCCACACCCCAAGTGCCACAGTTTGGCAATGTCCCCAAAGCCCCCCGGAAGCCTGCCTTACCTGGGAGGAGCAGAGCTGGGAAACACCACTGCTGGTTCTTCCCCAAGGCAGCGGCAAGATGCTGGAAAAGCTGCTTGTGGGTGAGTTCGGTGGCATGTGGGTGGATGTGGCATCGTCCCCCTGTGTGGAGCACCCCGCCCTGGTGACAGGGCTGTTTGCTCGGTGGGTGCTGATGGTCCAGGCAAGCCCTGCAGGGGCTCAACAGCAGGAAATGGCCCCGTTCCTCTGCAAAGCACTGCAGTGAGGCTGAAGAGTGCGCTCATTTGTTTGACCTTATTTTTATTTTGGTTTGGATTGCCCCTTCTTTGGTTTAATTAGCCAGGTGGCTGGGGAGCTGTGGGAGAGTCCAAAGGCACCAATCAGTCCCCAGGGCAACTCAGCGCGTTTCCCCTCCTGACTCAGAGGCTTTGCCACTCCTCTCCTTCTTCACCCACGCTGTTCTCTACCCTCTGCAGCTCCAGTTCTTCGTGCCCATCAGCAGACACTGGCTGTCCCCTGACACCACCCAGGCCTCCATACCCTGCTCCCATTGCCCCTTACCCCAGCCCTCACCTTCCCCAGACCCAAGCCAGGGGCTCTGTGGCTGCTGCTGATGAAACATCTGTGGCCCATGCACTCAGAGAGCAATCGGGTGTGTTGTGGGCGCAGGAACACCGAAAGCAGGGATGATGTCACACTGGAGTGAGGTGCCAGTGGATAACAAGCAGCCGGCCACCCTCCTCCCAGGTGACGTGTCCTTGGTTTGCTGTAGCTTGGCCCCTGTGAGCAAACGGCTGGCTCCAAGTGGGCAGACCAGAAGACCATCTGGGGACATTACGGCTGCCTTTTGGTGTGTCACCACCAAAGCCCTGGCAAACCACATCACAAAGTGAAGCAGAAGCAGAGCAGTTCCTGTGAGGCAGGTCCCAGGGCTGGGGCCCAGCACCACCTAAGGGTGTGCAAGGACCGAGCAATACGGGTGCTCCCGTCCTGTACTTCCAGCCCTGGATCTTTACACCAGCTCAGGACAGGGCACCTAGAGTCACTGGGGACATTGAGCCAGGGCTGAAGATACCACCCCAACAGAGACCAGTGGGGAGCAGTATGGCCCAGTCTGGGCTAAATCTGTGTCAGTTTATGGATCCTGCTTCATCAGACCACTGGTTCTACCACCACCACAACAGCTGGGAGGAGCCAGCAGCAGTGTGACAGTGTGAAGGGACAATTATCGTCACCTACAAGAAACTTCCTTCCAGTGCCCAGCGGCTTGCTAGGGAGAAAAGGAGCAGCCACTGGTTCCATTGCCATCAGAGCATCCCACAGGGGAGATCACACCCACAAACACCTTCCAGGGCAGCAGCAGCCACGGCGTTTCTGGCTGGCATGTGGTGTGGTGTGTACGAGGATATTTACAGCAACCAACCAACCCCCGGGTGATTCCCACTCCCCAGGCAGCAGTTTTAAGTACAAATGCTTTCTAGGGAAAAAGAATTTTATAAATAAAACTAATCCTTCTGTGCATTTTTATTTTAAAATAAAATAACCAGCATATCAAACAGTGCTTGCAGGGCAGGACACTTTCAGACTAACACCAAAAGCTGAGTGAACTGAAATAAGATTGCGGCACAAAAGGACCTTCCAAAGAAACGGGGTGCTATACAACACAGCCACGTGCTTAATGACAGCCCCTTCCTCTCGCAGAACTGGACCTGGGCAACCTGCCACCCACCGCTGCACAGAAATAATGAGGGGGAAAAGCCCAATTGCCATCGCTATGAGTCCAGGTGAGGCAGGCACGTCAGGCACGTCCCCAGCCGGGGCGAGGGCGGCGATCCGCAGCCTGCTCCCTCGCCATCAGTTCACCCGGCAGGCTCGGATCATGAGCAGCTGGAGAAGGATGAAGACGGGTGACATGATGAGCCCGTACCAGAGCTCCCGGGTGTGCTCCACCAGCTTCTGGCACAGCAGCATCTCGAAGACAAACTTGAGGCTGAGGATGGTGAGGATCCAGAAGAGGCGCAGCACGGCCAGCCGCTTCTCCCCGTCCTGGAAGAGCCGCACGGACACGATGGTGGTGAAGTAGGTGCTGAGGCCGTCGGCGGCGAAGAAAGGGATGAAGACGACCCACCAAGAGAGGGCCGAGGCCTGGCCGTCCACCTTCAGGACGAGGAGCACGGAGAAGACGAGCAGCGCCAGGCCGTGCAGGAAGATCTCGAAGGTGGCGAAGCCCAACCACTGCACCAGCTCCCGCAAGGAGAACAGCATCGTCCCGGCGGCCGCGGGGACATGGGCGCTGCCGCGGGGGGGGGGGGGGTGGACAGCGGGTACCCCCGGCGCCTCAGCCCGCCCCGGGGCTCCCCGGCCGCGCGGGCTGATGACGTCCAGGAGAGGTGTCGCCGGCTGGTGACGGAAGCGGAAGCGGCGGGATGGGGAAGGGGCACGGTGAGGGCACGGTGGGACCTGGTGAGGCCGGGGGTTCGGGGCCGGAGCCGGAGGCTTGGTGCCAGGGCTTAGGCCGGAGCCGGGAACAGAGATTAGGCTAGAGCCGGGGCCGGGAACCAGGGCTCACGCCGGAGCCGGGGCCGGGTCTCACACCAGAGTCGGGGCCCAGGGCTTAGGCCGGAGCCGGGGGCCAGAGCTCGGGCCCGGGTCTTACACCAGAGCCCGGGTCCAGGACTTAGGCGGCAGCCGGGGGCTGGGACTTGGGGCTGGGGCTTACACCAGAGCCAGGGGCCAGGGCTTAGACTGGAGCCGAGGCTCAGGGCCAGGGTTTAGGCTGGAGCCAGGGTCCAGGGTTTAGGCCAGAACCGGGGGCTGGGACTTGGGGCAGGATCTTACACCAGAGTTGGGAGCTGGAGCCAAGCTGGCTGGAGCTGGGGGCTGGGGCTCAGGGCCGGGGCTTATCCCCGGCCTCGAGTCCCCAGCCCCCAGCTTCGGCCCCTGCCCCCTCATCTTGTTGTTATTTTACTCTGGTTTTATCTCTTTGAAGATGGTGGAACGGAAGCTCCTCATTCTTTTCGGCAGCCAAACCGGGACGGCTCAAGACACAGCGGAGAGAATTGGCAGAGAAGCCAAGCGACGGCATTTCCAGTGCAGGGTGGAGGCACTTGACAGCTATGAGGTGGTGAGTTGGGAGGCACAGGGGGGCTCCAGGCACTTTTGGCCTTGCACAGTCTCCAACCGACCCCATTTCTGGTGCTCAGGCATCCTCCACCTTCCCTGTGACCTGCTGTATTTCACCAGACCCTGGTTCTCTGCCCTCCCTGAGAGCAGCTTGTGCTTAATGCAGCTAAAACCATGTGAAAACTGAGCAGTCACTCTTGGGATAGAGTCCTGTCCTGCTTTCTTGTGGGGCAGAGTTAATTTTCATTCTAGTGGTTGCTGTGGTATGGAAGGAATGTCAATAATTCATATTGTTTTCATTGTTGGTAGGTGATGTTTATACTAGTCAAGGACTTTTTTCAGCTTCCCATGGAAGCTGAGAAGGAGCATAGACAGTGTGATGGAAGGGCCAGTGGAATATTCTGTACCATAGACATCATGCTTGGTATATAAATGGGGTTAGTGGGGGGGGCAGTACCCATGATCACTGCTTGGGAAGGTGCCAGTTTCACCATCTCACCAGCTGGTGAGAGTGACTTGTGTCATTATTGTTGTTGTTTTCCTTTTCTGTTGTTCTATTAAACTGCTTTTATCTCAACCCACAAGGTTTTTTTTTTGGGTCCGTCCCCCCCCCCCCCCCCCCTTCTCCTGGACCTTCTTGAGCGGGGTAGGAAAGGGGGTGAGCGAGCAACTGTGTGGTTCTAATTGCCAGCTGGGGTAAAACCACAAGTCCACGTTAGGTGACAGATGCACAGCTGTACCCTGCAAGGCAAGGGGCACCAAGCAGCCGGTGCTGCAGGCAGCGCATAAGCAGCAGATGCTGCTGCCGTGCCTGTAGAGGAGATTGTGCCATGCAGGGCTGCAGGTTTTATTCTGTGCATGGTCTGTCCGTGAACTCAATGTGATGTGAGTGGCTGTGTCAGGACAGACAACCTGAGTGCTCCTTTCCCTGTCTGTGCCCACAGGCCAACCTCATCAATGAGCTGCTGGTGGTGTTTGTGTGTGCAACCACTGGCCAGGGTGACCCACCTGACAACATGAAGGTAGGATATGCTCCTGTCCATATTAGAGGAATCATAGAATCATAGAATGGTCCGGGCCAGAAGGGACCTCCAAAGGCCATCTAGTCCGACTCCCCCACAGTCACAGGGACACCCCCAACTCGACCAGGTTGCCCAGGGCCTCGTCAAGCCTCATCTTGAATGTCTCCAGGGAAGGGGCCTCAACCACCTCCCTGGGCA
>JAOQGH010000007.1:11752267-11772349 GCA_025769975.1 Gallinago jamesoni | reverse complement strand
TGGCCCTCCTCTGGACCCACTCCATCAGGTCCATGTCCTTCCTATATTGAGGGCTCCAGACCTGCACACAGTGCTCCTGGTGAGATCTCACCAGAGCAAAGTAAAGTGGCAGAATCCCCTCTCTGAATCTGCAACACTTCTGTTGGTGCATCCCGCGATGGGATTTGCCTTCTGAGCTGCAAGTGCCCACTGCCTGCTCCTGTCCAGTTTCTCATCCATCAGCACCCCCAAGTCCCTTTCCTCAGGGCTGCAAGGGCAGGAGGGTCCTGATGGGTGGGCAAGGGGGGAGCTAGGGTCAGACAGGCAGGGAAGGCTTCCTTGACAGCAGCGTGACTCCACGGCTGTGTCCTTCATAGACGTTCTGGCGATTTCTGTTCCGGAAGAACCTGCCACCTGGTTCCCTCTGCCAACTGGACTACGCTGTGCTGGGCCTCGGTGACTCCTCCTATCCTAAGTAAGCAGCTCTCTGGTTCTTTGCCTGCCTGCAGCAGCAGCTCCTAACAGCTCCAGCTGCAGGCAAGACCAGAGGGGCTGGAGGATGGAGGGGGTAAGGGGAGACAGAGCCTAACTCTAGAGCAGCAGCTCAGATGAAATGTAATTCCCACCAGCCTTAAAAATCCTTGTCCTACCAGCCCATGTCCCCTCTCACACTCAGGAATTAGGCTTCTGCCCATATTTTTCCTCCTTGTGTGTTCAAGCAGATGCTTTGCTGCAGTGTGTCAGACATTGTTTTTCAGTCAGTTATTACAGCCGTTCAGTTCTCTGTCTGAATTGGAGGAAAGCCTGTACCACAGCAATTTCAGTGGACCAAGCCAACAGGCGGCATGAAGCATAGAGTTTTAGGTGGCAGACAGAGCCCTTGGTCCCAGTTCTCTCCCAAGAGATTGTTCCCATGTTCTTGAAAGAGCTGTAGTGGGAGGTGTGGGAGCGTGCCTGAGCTCCATGGGGCGGTGAGGGGCTAGAGGGAAAGAAGTGTTTCTCTGCCAGGAGAAAAAGGTGCCCTGAAGGGAAGCTTGACCTCCCTGCGTGCTTTCTGGGAAGCTGGGCACAGCCTCTGTCCCAACAAGTGGCAGCCAGCTGGTTCCCTGAGTTGTCCCAGGAGGGAGGCACAGACTGGGCAGGGCATGGGGCCAGGTTGTTCGTGCTGGCTCTGTCCGGACCTGCCTCTGTGCTGCTCCAGCGTAGCCATGGCAGCCTGTGCTGGCTCCTGTAGCCAGTGCCTGCTGTCCTGGAGCAGCCCTGCCCTCTGCAGCTGCAGTTATTCTCTGCTCAGGTTTAATTTTATTGCGAAGAAGCTGCACAAACGGGTGCTACAGCTTGGGGGCAACCCTCTGCTGCCAGTGGCATTGGGAGACGACCAGCATGACTTGGGGTAAGAGCCCAGTGGAGGGGTTTGGGGGGGAGCCCTGGAGTACACTACAGTTTTGTTTTCGTGCTGATGGTAGGCCTGTGTATGCTTTACCCCAGCCCTGGGGACAGCAGCCACCTGTCCAGCAGCAACCAGCATGGGTCTGCTCCTGTGTCCGAGATGTGACCAGCAGCCTCCTGCTGCTGTCTGTGAGCATGCTCATAACTCTTCTGTGCCAGCACCTGGATCACTTGCTTCTTCAGGGTGTCCCACATCCCCCAACATATGCCGCAGTCTCCTGGCTCTGCCCCAGTCATGTTCTGCTCCGGGGATGGTTGTCACACCGCCACGTACCTGCGGGTGTTACAGCAGCCTGAGCGTGTGGCTCAGGGGGTCGGTGACTGCCACTGACTGGGCTCGGGGGTTTGGTTGTTCTGTTCAGCCGACAGTGGTTGTGCCCTGGAGGGCGGGTGAGTGCTAAGAATGGCCAAGACATGTTTCCACACCTGAAACTGGAAGGGAACGACAGCCTGCACCACAGAGGGGGAGCTGAGGTGGTTTTCCAGGGGCAGCTCAGCATTGTCTGGGCACATGGTAGCAGTGCTGGAGCATGGGGGGGATGACCCAGGAGTCACAGCTTTGCTGCAGCCCGAATCTTCCCCCTTGCAGGCCAGATGCAGTGATTGATCCATGGCTCCTGGCCCTATGGGACAAGATCCTCACCTTGTATCCTCTCCCTCCTGGCCTTGAGATCATCAGTCCGGATGTACGGTGAGTGCACAGGGTAGGCAGGAACTGCTGGAGCTGGTGCTGTGAGATGCCATGCTTCCTTGGCAGTTCTCCAGGTTGGAGCTATGCCCTGCTTTGCCCAGGAAGCCTCCCCACACAGCTTCTGTATCCCTTGGACTTTGGTCACAGGTGGCCCATCTCTCTCTGGATGGGGTGTCCCCTTGTCCTCTGGGTGCACATGTCAGCTGCCCTGGCAGGGTTCTGCCCCTCTTGTTGTCCTGATGTCCCTCTGCTCTTAGCAGACCTGCCAAGCTTGTGGACCAAGCCAGCCTACCTCTGCCTGCTCTGCAGCCTTTGGGATCTCCTTCTCCTGGCAGCACACATTGTATTCCCTTACCACAGGCCAGCTCTAGGGGACAGGGACAAGAGATCGTGGATACAGAGGGAGACTTCAGGCCTCTGCCTGCCTCAAGCCTCTGACTCTACAGCAGCAGAGGAGCTGTGACATGAAGGTAACCACACTGCATTTCTTTTCTCCCCACAGCCTGCCCCCAAAATACACCCTGCACTACCTGGATGAGGAGTCCCCCCACCCCAATGGTGGCCCACTCCAGCCAAGAGTGCCCAGGGCTGTGGCCTCTGAGCTGCATCCCTTCGCTGCCTGGATGGTGTCCAACCAGCGGGTCACAGCAGAATCGCATTTCCAGGATGTCCGGCTCATTGAGTTTGATGTCACGGGCTCAGGGATCACGTAAGCATTTCCCTGGCTCCCCCGAGCCTTGCTGTGCAGAATCGCGTGTCCCGTAGCCTGTCTTCCTCTTCCACTCCCCTTATTCTGTGATACCTGAGGTGGCAGCCTCATCAATGTGCTCCTTGCTCCGCTGTCCCCCTCCGTGACAAAGGCAGGGCTGTGTGGCAGTGTGGGTCATGCGTGTGGGCCAGCCTTCTTGCCTTAGAGAGCACAACATTAGTGACGTTGGACATGTGGCTGAGCTGTGGGCTCTCCTGCAGTGCGGGGGCTGGTGGGGACAGTGGTGCTGTGCCCCTGCGCCTGCCCTGTGGCTGCTCTCGGCAGGTCCCGCTGCATCCGCAGGTTCAGTGCAGGAGACGTGGTGATGATCCAGCCCCAGAACTGCCCCGAAGACGTGGAGCAGTTCTGCCAGCTTCTGCGCCTGGATCCAGACAGACGCTTTGTGCTGAAGCCCACAGAGCCTGGTAGGTCCTGCCCGCTGCTCTTTTCCCTCCCTGCTAGGACCAGGCAGCTCCCTGAACTCTGGCCTAGCCTGGAGCTCTGCTTTTCCTTTGCTTTAGACCTGGGAGCTGGGAGTGGCTGATGGACACAGGGCCTCAGCCTGTCTCATAGTGTGGGGGCTCTCCTTCCCTCCCAGTGCTCTGTGTGTCTGGATCCCGCATTAGGGCCGGTGCCAGTGGGAGGAACCCAGTGGAGTCCAGCCTGTACCCATGTCTTTGCAGCCCCCAGCCCAGAGCATGGAGGATCCTGCAGCCCCTAGCCCAGCCCAAGACCCCAGTGGGGTTGTTCACGCCCCTGCCCCATCCTGGGGGGTGCCAGAGCTGCGGGGGCAGCGGGCAGGTGGTGCTCAGGTGTCCGGCCCCCATCCTGGCACTGAGCTCTCCTGCTGCTTGGCCTTGCAGGTACGTCCCTCCCTGCCCTCTTGCCGCAGCCCTGCACCATCCGGTACCTGGTCACCCACTACCTGGACATCTCCTGTGTGCCACGGCGCTCCTTCTTCGAGCTCTTGTCCTACTTCTCTACGAATGAGCTGGAGCGGGAGAAGCTGCAGGAGTTCAGCTCTGCACAGGGCCAGGAAGAACTGTACAACTACTGCAACCGGCCCCGCCGGACCACTCTGGAGGTAGGGCTGGGGGAGCATGGCAAACCCGCTCTGTGAGGGCTGTGCCAAGGCATAAAGCACCCAGGCAGATGATGAGCCATAATTTCTTGGCTGGGGAATTTCATCTACCTCACACACTTTCTGTGGTGTCCTTGGGTTTCCACTGGTGGTTAAGACCTGCTCCAAACGCTTTCGGTTCTCTGTGGTGGTCCCTGTGCTGTGGCCTGGGGTTGAGGGGAAGGAGGTAGGAGGGGGCAGTGGTGCCTTTGGGTTAAGGCCAGCGTGGCACAGCAACGTGGCACAGTCTGTGCCAACCTGAGGAGCAGGCAGGCTGCCCTCTGGGGTGCCCTAGGTCTCACCCTCCCTTGGCTCTGCAGGCCCTCTGGGATTTCCCTCACACCACGTGTGCCGTTCCGCCCGACTACCTGCTGGACCTCATCCCTCGCATCAGACCCCGCGCCTTCTCCATTGCCTCCTCCCAGCTGGTGAGAGCTCAGCCCTTTTCGGCCTCGTGTCAAGCTATGAGCGGAAGGTCAGGCAGGGCCAGGACTGCCCATTGGTGCCATGCATGCCATGGATGTTCAGGCTGTGCTCCTGGGCCCTCTGAGCACCCACAGCGCACCCGAGCCCCGGATCTGCTCTGAGCACGTGGCGAGCTGACATGCTGGATGCCAGTCTTTGTATTAGGGCACTTGCCCTCCTGCCACCCTGCAAGTGCTGGGGCTGGCACAGAGCACTGCAGAGCTCTGGTGTCCTTGTCGTGGGGAGTGGTGGGCTGTGGGGACTGGGAGCTTCCTTGAGTGGTGTGGCCATGGGAAGGGGGAGTGCTGCTTCCTGCTGCTGCCGGGAGATGGCAGTGGGACATGGCCCGGCTGGCTTGGCAGATGTCAGCCCATGCCCAGGTGGTGTTTGCCCTCCATGGGGACCTCAAGGGTTGGACAGTCTCCGTCACTGTTGCCAGCTGTGTAGAACATTCCTGCAGCTGTGCTTCTCTGGAAAAACCCCCTTTCCCCTTTGGAAAGATTTTGGGCAAGGGCGTGCTCCATTGTATGTCCAAGTGGCTTTTTCAGGCTGGGACAAGTGTTGCAGACGCTCTGGCAGGAGCTAGGCACAGGCTTTGTCACTGGAGGAGGCACTGGACTCTTCCTGCAGAACTGTGCTCAGTGTCTCCTAATTTCTCATGGCTCTTGTCTGGACACAGGCTCACCCTGACCGGATCCAGATCCTCATGGCAGTAGTGCGGTACAAGACACGGCTCAGCAAACCCCGCCGTGGTCTCTGCTCTACCTGGTTGGCTTCTCTCAACCCAGAGCAAGGTAATTGCTTGGACTTGTAAAAACCCCATGTGCAGCACACAGAGCTGATGCCATGGGAGTGCAGTGGAGCTGTGTGTGTCCTGGCCACGCACTGGAGCTGTTTGGACCCTGGGTGGAGCACCACCACAGTGGGGAGTGAGGAGCTGAAGTCCACTGGCTTGGCAGGATGGGCTGAACTCAGGAGTAGTTGTCCTTCCTCGCTGCTCCCATCCTCTTCAGAGCATGGTGGACTCCTTCAGCTTGCTGTGAGCACCCTGAGCTCCTGGTTTTCTCCCAGCTGCTCAACACTCCTGTTCCCACCACCAGCGTGCCTTGCTGACCACTCCTGGTGTCCTGGAGCTGGTAATGATCTGATAGCTGGAAACCTCCAGCCCCATAGAACCAGTTCTGGGAAGGATTGTCCTTCCTTTGAGCACATCCATCCTGTCATGTGAAGCCTGTGCGATGGTGGTCATCTGCTCTAACCACAAAACCCCTCTGTCTGAGTCCCCCAGCAAATGTGAAAAGCTCACAGGGTCTTGCTGCTGCAGGATGGTAGAGAGTTGATCCATGTGACTTCAGGGCAAGATTGTGTCTTCTCTGAGTACCCAGATCGGGATCTGCTCGCCTCCACTGCTGACTTCCCTACCACCAGCTGTGTGAGGACCTGTTGTGTCCCACAACCCATGTGTTGTGGGGCTCTTGCCTTGCTCTGGGGTTCACTCAGGTGCTTGCAGAGACCATGCTGAGATGGCTGAAGTGCTTCTCATACACACATAGTGTCCCTGTGGCAGCAGGGGTGCCTTGGTGCCAGGGTTGTGGTAAGCCAGGTGCTGTCCGTATCCTTGGAGCATCCCAGAAGAGCTGGATGCCCGGCTGGCCCTCTACGGGATGTGACCAGTGCAGTGGTGGTGGGGTGATGCCAGTCTGTTTGTTTTGCAGGTGATGTTAGGGTGCCTCTTTGGGTGAAGAAAGGAGGAATGAAGTTTCCAGCTGACCCTGACACCCCCGTGATCATGATTGGCCCTGGCACAGGGGTGGCACCTTTCCGAGCAGCGATACAGGAACGGGTGGCACAAGGACATAGAGGTGAGAGATGGTCCTGGGAGGGACATGGGGTGTCCCTTGCTGTAGGCAGGTCTGCATTCAGCAGGAAGGACTTGGGGCTCCTGAGGGTTTGGACAAGCCCAGGCTTTGCTGTGTGTAAATGGGAGCAAGCTGGGCTCCAGGGCAGGTGAGGACCAGAGCCCAGTGTGTGCAACCTGTGTGGTTATGCACAGGCTGTGCTGCAAGGCTGCTCCCTGGGTCAGGGCAGGGCTCTGCAGAGGCTCTTTCTTGGTTGACGGTGAGTGGAGGTGGGTTGTTGAACCCATCTTCTGCTGCATAAGGAGTTGTGCCTCTGCCCTTGACCTGTCCTCATTGCCCTGGCTCAGCTGTGGGTCTCAACAGGAAGCTGAGGCTGTTGGAGGGGGACAGGCAGCCCCAGAAGGCTCTTCTTGCCCTGCCTGCCCCGCTTCCTGCTTTCACAGCCCACAGGGGCCTCTGGTTTGCCACAAGCCACCTGGCTTAATGGTCACATGGTTCCTGAGTCTTCCTGGCTCTTCCAGGTCAGGGCTGTCGGCCAGACCTGGCAAAGAGGTGAGAGCCTTAGAGGCACCGATGGTCCCCAGCATTCACAGGATGTTTGGCCACCAAGCACAGCCCTTCTGGTCTGCTCTCTGCAGGGAACTGCTTGTTCTTCGGCTGCCGCCAGAAATCCAAGGACTTCTACTGCCAGGCAGAGTGGGAAGAGCTGGTGACAAAGGGTTTCCTGACGCTATTCACGGCCTTCTCCAGGGACCAGGTTAGTTCCCGGTGGAGGATGGTGGTTACAGAAGCATCTTAGGCAGCACTGATGAGGCTCTGCCAATGTTTCTGGTCCCTGTACCTGTTGGCATGGCCTGTGGAAGGCCTGGTGGGGAGGCACTGTGGTCAGCTCACTCCCCCACACCACCTCGATGCTGGCCAGGATCCCCAACAGCACTGCAGTGCCGCTGCCCAGCCGGGACGTGTCTGCCTCAGGTGCTCGAACAGGGCAGGCCTCAGATAAGGTGTTAGCCAGCTTTGTTTGGCTGGACCACGTGAGTGATAAAAGGCTCCCAAGCCTCTCGGAGTGGGCAAATCACCAGGCAATAACCTTCCCTGGTGTCACCCTTCCCACTGTGTCCCTCTGATCACTGGCTGAATGAAGCTGAGGAGCTTGGCCTCTGTGCCAGCTCTTTCTGAGCCTCATCCTGCACGGAGGAAGCTCCCTGAAGGTATGAGCACCCCCACAACTCAGCCCCTTACTTTCCTCCCACATTTCCCAGGCAGTGTCTTTGGTGGGCAGCTCTCACCCCTTCTCTGGGCTGCAGACTTTTTATGTGGCCAGAGAGATTCCGTGAGCTGGGACTCTGTTTCAGTGCCTTCCCCTGTCCCTTGATGGCACTGAAAGCTCAGTCTGCCTTTGAAGTAGAGAAATCTGATAAAAAGGGTCGGTGAGAATGGGTATTTCTAGGTAGCTCAGCTGCCCCAGTCCTTTTCTCCTGGCAGTATGCGTGCATTGACACGAAGCCAGCATCTTTTGTCCAGTCACTTGTAAGGCGTTAGTTGAATGCCTCTGTGAAGGCTTTCCAAGTCTTTGATGAACAGGAGCAGTGCTGCAGAGGTTCATTGGATGACCAGCCTTTTTTCTGGTGGCTCACACAGCAAAGGGGAGGCCTGCTGCTCCTCAGATCTGGAGAGTGGCCCCAGAACCTCCTCCTGCCCTCGCAGACTCTGGAGGGATGGGACTTGCTTCAGGGTGTGCTTCCCGGTCTCTTCTCTGCTTGCTTTGTGGGGTGAAGCAGTTTGACCTAAGGGTCTTCTGCCACCAAGTCCTTGCAGTGCTGCAACAGGGAGGAGAGTGGGAATGCAGCCAGGTGGGATGTGCCATGCTGGGCTATCATACCTGTGGCTCTAGGAGGTACCACAGCCGTTAACTCATCATAAAGTTTGTTTTCAAAGAATCTGCAGAAGCTGGGATGTTCCACAGCTGAGCAGGATTTCCCTCTTTGCTCTGTAAGGTCCCCTTTGCAGTGACCTTCTGTCACATCACGTCTGCCCCCTGGTGCAGACTGATTGATCCCAGCCTAATGCGCCTGTCGCTAATTCTCAGCAGGATGCCCCAGGGTTTAGCTGAGATGTCGTGACCCAGGTTTGTCACTGGGGTGCTCTGGTTTCTAGGTAGCTGCAGGTCCTTAAACGACCTGCTCGGAGCCCTAACCTTGTCCGCAGAGGCTCTGTCAGCACTTAGCTGATTAGTGTTAATGATGCTGAATCTGAGAGACCAGCTGCTGTGTTGGTGCCTGCGAAGGGCTTGCTCACCTCCTGCGTGGCCGGCAGCCAAGGTGGGGCAGTGGAGCTGTGCCCGGGGGTGACCTGACTCTCCTGTGTGATACAACCAGTGGAGCTGCGTGGGACCTGCTGCTGCACGGTGACTGCCTCTCGTGACAGCCGGGGCTGGGGGCTGTTCCCACGCACACCTCCGAGCTGCGGTGTGCAGGGAGCCTGAGATGCAGCGAGAGCCCTGCTGCCTTTGGGGCTGGATGGGAGAGAGGAGGACGTGGGGCGGAGGCTGCGCCCGCGGCTCAGCTCAGCGCCGTGCAGAGCCCGGCTTGGTGGAACATGCAGCAGAGAGTCTGGCCTCCATCACACTGTCACCTTTGTCACGGAGGAGGAGGAGGAGAAGCTGTCTGGGCCCGAAGTGAATTCAGGCACGTTGGCAATGGTGTTCCTCTTGGGCAGGAGCCAGAGCCGTAGGCAGCGAAGTCTTGTGGATTAACCCTTTGGGGACTTTCCTCAGTTGGGCTGTGCTGCGAAAAAGCCAGTTGTATCCAGTCCCTGGTGGGACCAAGGCTGTCTCTCCAAGATTCCTGCCCTTCTAAACTGTTTCTGGCCTCCAGCTGGTGACAGGGCTGGGAGGCTGTGGGGAAGGGTCTTTGCCCTGTGGGAGCCCTGGCACAGGTGTCACTGAGCCGCCTCTGCCCATGCTGGGAGAGCAGAGGGCAGAGGGGAAACACTCACAGGGACTCCTCACCTCATGACCCTGGCTGTTCACCAGAGCTGGAGCAGGCAGGGGACAGTCAAAGGATTTGGGGCCACATTCCCTACTGAAGCTCCTGCTGCTGTACCCATCACCCTCCAGCCTGTCCCAGGGCACTGACATGAGGTGTGGGCATCCCCTTCTCTGTAGAGTTGATCCAGCTGCTTCTCCCAGTGTCCCTTGCTCTGGGGAGGGCTGCGCTGCCCCAGACTCTTGCAAAGACCTCCTGAAAACAGTCCCCAGGCGCTGGGCATGTGGCTGGGGTTGCTGCCTGGGCTGGTGGGCTCAGCGCCGTGTTTCCCTGCAGGAGGAGAAGGTTTATGTTCAGCACCGCATCCGGGAGAACGGAAGGCTGGTGTGGGAGCTGCTGAGCGGCGGGAGCGCTCACATCTACCTGGCTGGGTGAGTGAGAGGTCTCTGCACCAGGACTGGGGGAGTGGGGCTGCACGTCACATACCGCATCAAGGCATCTGCATTCCCTCAGCTCAGCCTTCAGAGGAGCACACCCTGCACCCTGGCAGATCTCTGGGGGCTGCACTGACCACCACAGAAGGACCTGTTCTTTCCTTCTCACCGTATGTCCTGCTCGACAAGCCCTGGGCTGAGAGGGCTGTTTCTCACCTCCGCTGCCCTCAGGTGAGGAGGGGCAGAGCTGGCACTGTGGAGAAGGTGCTTCAGCCAGCGCCCTGTGCCCAGCCCTCCAACTGCCAGTGCCTGTGACCAGCATCACCTGAAAGCATCGACCTGGCCTCTGACCCATGGCAAATACATACATGGGAGAGCCCTGGCCTCTGTTCACACACACTGGGGCTTGGTGAAACCAGAGAAAAAGGCTTATGCGATTTTTGTGGCTGCTCAGATGGGCAGGAGGCTTTTAAAGCACTCTGCTGGTGCTGAGGCTCATGAAAAATAACTTTTGGGACCCTTGGCACACTCTGGCTGGCTCTCCACACCCAAAACTGCTTTCCCGGGGCAGGGATGAACCACATCACACCGTAGCCCACCTCCATTGACAGCACAAGGTGGTTGTTTGCCTTAGGCTGACAGGAAATCTCAAACCATTAGCCAAAAGTGGGGTCTGGCCTTTGGAGGCAGAACATCTGCAGCTCCGTTCATGGCTCTGTGGCTGCTTTCTTGGGCAAAGCCTTTAACCTGCCTGCCCTTGTCGCTGCCTGTATGGCAGGGAGGAGGCTGCTCACCCTCTGCCCAGGGCGAGCGTTGTGAAATGCTTTTGGGCTCCTGGAGCTGGTGAGAGGCTGGCAATAGTGCTTGTCGTGCACCCCATGACCTGGAAAGCGCTGTGCAAACCTGTGCCATGCTGTTGACATGAGCAACAATCGCAGGAGGCTCTTTCTTGCCTGTCCTGCAGGAGAGCAGGAACTTCCCCGGTGCCTCAGAGGGCGAGACTAGCCTCACCGCATTCCTGGGAGAAGGAGATTTTTGTTTATGGTCCAGGAAGCAGAGGCCAGACCGCCCACCGCCTTGTTCATTGCTGCCCCAGCATTGCTGCCCGACCCGGTGTGCCTCGCTGCATCACGGGGCTTTCTGGGGCACTTACCCCAAACTGATGATTCCTACCCACAGATTGGGGTTTTAGGTTTTGTTTCCTCCATCAAACTGCAGTTGGGATGTGGGTTTGTCCTTCCTTCCATAGCCCAAATGCTGAGATGGTTGGGCAGCTGTTGGGTGACCACTGGGCATGGCGTCCTAATGGCTCTGTCCTCTCCTCCTTCCATCCTCTTTTCTAGTTTCTGGTGCTGATGGAGACACCGTGGGAACTGCCAAAAAAGGATCAGTGTCTTGGAAAGATCAAGGCTTGCACAGCTCTCCCCGTTGCAGGAGTTTGGGTTGGCTGTGAGGGTGGTGTTTTGGACATGGGGATTGCTCCAAGACCCACACACTGGGATTTTTGTCCTCGGCGTGGGGTGGCCCTCAATCCTGATCAGGCAGGTGGGATCTCATCCTCCTTGTAGAAGTGGCAACTGTCCTATCTGCAGTGGACACTTGCCCACCCTTCCTGAACAGCCCACACCATGTGTAAAGACACCCGGGGTCACAGTGACCCCCCTGGCCTGCAGTGGAGGAGCCAAATGGGAAGGTGCAGGTGATGTAGCCTCAAAATGCGCCCCCTCGCCTTTTTTTTTTTTTTCCTTTAAAGATTGTATTCACAGTTTCAGCCATGCTGGGAGAAAGATGTGGGAAGCGAATCTGGGGCTGCATGTCCCTGAGAAGCAGCTCTGGGCCATGCACAGTGTGTCTGGCTTCCTGGGCCCTTGCTGGTGGGGCAGGCTCTGGGGAGCCAGGGCTCTATCTCCTCTCTGATTGTGCCTAGCTTATCTCAGCCGGGCCCATAAGGGTTGAAAATGTATTTTTTTTTCTGCAAAAAATAGATATCTGACATGTTTTCCATCACAAGCCCAGCTACATTATCTTGCACTTGCATATCAGTGCCTGACTCAGAGACGATATGACTCTTCCAAAAAAAGAAGACCTCCTTTCTGTGTATTTTGGGATGTTAATCAGCTTCAAACGCAAGTCAGAATTCTGCCTTGTTCTTGGGAAACAGCAAGGACGTTGCCAGATGCTCGTGCCAATTGGAGCAGCCTGGGAAATTTTTTATTAGTTGGTTGGTTTTTTTTTTCTGTGGCACAGTCAGTTCATCAAATGAAACTCTCTCCAGGAAAAAAGTCTGAATTTCTTATTTCCCATAACAAATAATCGTGCTTGGAAGTGTTGAATCCTGTTTGGGTATTTTCTATACAGGAGCTCGTGTTTTCTTCACCATTTCTCTTTATTTTGAGGTTTGAACCGGCTTTGGTTACAAATGCTGCCATCAAAACAATCATTTCAGGTTTCTTGAAAGGAGGCAGCAGAGGGACGGAAGTGGCTGCTCCTTCCCAGCAGTGGCCTTACCCAGCCCAGGATCAGACATGTTTTCCATCGAATGTTTCCCCTGAGATGAAAGGACAGTTTCCTGCCCTCCTGCTGATAAGTCATAACTGTGCATATTCCCTGTGTCCCTTTAATGAGGGCGATGGGAAGTGGAGCAATCCAGGGGCTGGAGTTAAGGCTACTGAGCTGTGATGCTCCTTTGCCGGGGACGGGGTATCGAGGCCAGGTCTTTGCCTGGAAATGGCAGTGCTGGGAAGCCCTGGGTGGCTAACGGCACTGCTCTCTAGGGAGTGCCTCTCCAAGCCTGTCATTTATCCTGCGCCAGGCCGGCTGTGGTGTGGCGTGAGGCGGGTTCCCACTGCCCTGGCGCAGCCGCAGCCCACGCTGTGTGCCAGGAGCAGGGGGGTCTCGGCCGCAGGGACCGGTGCCCTGCTGATGGGCTGCTTTCCCAGAGCTCTGGGGATGCAGATGGGCCCTGGTTTTCCTCCTCACCCTCCATTGCTCCACCTGCTCTCTCTTCCAGGAATGCCAAGCAGATGCCAGCGGCGGTGGCCGAAGCCCTGCAGTCGGTGTTGCAGCTGGAAGGTGGCCTGTCGCCCCCCGAAGCAGAAGGGCACTTAAGAGCCCTGGAACGGTCCCAGCGCTTCCAGTCTGAAACTTGGTCATAAGCCTGGCTCTGCTCCCCCTTCCCCACAAACTCTGCCTGAATAAAGGAGCCGGCAAAATGACCCACCTCTGGCATCATCCTTGGGCTGAGATTATCCCAGCCAGGTGAGGGGCCTGGCAAAGGGGGTGGGTTTACTCAGCCAGCGCTTCCCTGGTGGCATCAGGATCATGGATGGGCAGGGGGAACCCATCTCCTGGGGAACTGGATCTGGTGTGGGTGTGCCAGCGTGGGAGTGAGAAGTCTGGGGTGGGATGCTCCTGGCTGGCTCCTGCGTGGAACCGAGCTGCCATCCCACATGCTCCAGCTCCTGGGGTCCCCATGCTGGGTGAGCATCACCCCCGGGCATTGCTAGAGCTACAGCGTTGGCAGTGGCCGTTGTTTGTGGTAGGATTGAGAGGAAGTGAGCTGTTGCACGAGAGTCTCCCCACCCTGGCGTTAGTCAGCGGCAGCAGCTCTTGCTTCGGTAGGCTGCCTTGACAGACCTGTTCCCCCCGTCTCCAGCGGCTGAGGCCAGCGGGGATGGGCACAGGAGGAAGGAAGCTTCAATCCCTCTGTCTCTGCTGCCCATCCATCTTCTGTGAGCGGGCTTCCTGCCCGGGTCTGAGCTCCCCGAGTGCCAGTTCCCCTTGAGTTATCCTATTCCCTGAGCATCTGCTCTGCTGGACCCACCCACCCCATCCTAGGAGCTGCTTCCAGCCAGGATGGGGTGAGGTGGTGGCCTCCAGCCCTTTCCCTGGCAGCCTTGGTGCCATGTGCCATGCTGGCCCTGCCCGTGCCCCAGTGGGGCCAGTGCCACCACCTTCCTACCCCAGTTCAGTGAACTCGGTGCCACCGTGTAAATAGCAATTAGGTCCCAGGGCATGAATCAGCCGGGGACAGTCCCTGCGAGCAGGCTGGGACAGGAAGGGACAGCGGTGCCACACCAGACCTGTGACCCAGCCACCCTCCCACGCGCTGGATCATGGGGTCCTGCGCAGGCAAGGAGCACCCCAGGGCATTGCTGGAGCTAAGGCCCTGCAGTAGGTGGAAACGGGGTGCCTTGCTCCCCACACCCCTGCTTTGCTGGTGCTGCCTTGCTGCAAGGAGCTGTTGGACCTGCAGGCCCAGGCCAGGGGTCTCCACACCCTGAGGACAGCCGGGGGGACACCCCGACACAGCAGTGGAGCTGCTACACAGCAGTCATCATGCCGGTGACACTGTCCCCTTGCACGGGGCACTGTCCAGGCTGTGCTCTCCCTCCCAAACCCTGCAAGATGCCTATGGGGCAGGGCAAGGAAAGGTGGCCCAGCATGGGGACTGACCCCGGGGACAGGGATGAGCTGAGGGGCTGTACTGGAGGCTATACTGGAGGCTATACTGGTATGCTGTGAGCTGGGGGCTGGTCTGCGAGCAGAGCAAGGTCCATACTGGTGTGTTCTACTGGGGTCTGAGCTGGGGGGCTGTACTGGGGTCAGAGCTGGGGGCGCTGTAGTGGGGTCTGAGGTGGGAGAGCTGTACTGTGGTCAGAGCTGGGGGGGCTGCACTGGGAGCAGAGCAGAGCCTGTGCTGGTGGGCTGTACTAGGTTCTGAGCTGGGGGGGCTGCACTGGGAGCAGAGCAGAGCCTGTGCTGGTGGGCTGTACTGGGTTCTGAGCTGGGGGGGCTGCACTGGGGCTGCAAAAGGCCCATGCCATGCCATGCCATGCCCCGTGGGCAGCAGCGTGGGGAGCGGTGGCTGCCGAGGCGACTGCATTTTTGCTGGGCGAGGAGAAGAGGCGGCCGTGGGCCCAGCTCCTCCCCAGCTCCCACGGGAGCTGATTGGTGCGGGCATGGCTGCCTGCCCCGGGCTGCCTGCATTTGAGCCACTTCCAGGAGCTGACAAACCAGACCGGTGAGAGCCAGGCTCGGCCCCAGCCCTGCCTGGCCCACGGCAGGAGGCAGCTGCCTGCACGGCTGCCTGCCACCCTTGCGCCCCTCGCCGGCACAGCGGGTGGCACCCGGCAGTGCCCAGCTTCTTGCCCTCTCCGCTGGACTGTGGCCGGTCAGCACCACGTCAGCGCTGGGGAGGAGGAAGAAGAGGAAGAGGAAGTGGCTGCTGGATGTTCACGGTGATGCCTTTCTTGGGGTGGCTTGTCGGTGAGGGTGATGGGGTTGCACCCCACTTTGGGGGCTCCTGACCCGTGTGTGGATCTGGGAGGGTGTCCCAACCCGTGCCGGAGGGATGACGGGATTCTGTGCTGATGCTGCTGCCTTTAAACCCTTCTGGCAGCCGTGCTGAAGGCCACCTCCTGCCCTGGAGCAGCACCCACAGCCTGCACCGAGCCCCGAGGGGACTCAGGGGGTGGCGGGTGTTGGGGGTGGCCGTGGAGCAGCCACCCCCATGGAGCCAGCAGCAGGCGAGGAGGCAGAGCCCAGCCCCAGGCCGGTGCAGGCAGCTGGTGGGGAGGGCAGTGCTGGGCAGCAAGGGGAGGGCGAGACTGTGGGGCTGGGGGGACCTGGGGAGCCACCCCTGCTTTGTGGAGAGGCACCCGCTGCTCCCTGGGGCTGCTGGAACCTGTCAGCAGCGGTGGAGGACGCAACCCAGCCGCTCCTGCCCGGGCATGACCAGTCGCCTGCCCACGCTGCCTCCCTGCCCGCAGGGCAGCACCCTCCTGCCGCCACCACCAGCCCCATGCTGCCCTGCGGGGAGAGCCCCGCACCCTGTGGGGGGTCATCCAGCCTGGAAAGCGCCTCCAGCTCCACCCTGAGCCTCTCTGGTGAGGAAGAGGAGACGTCGAGTGAGGAAGTGGTGGCGGGCGAGCTGTGCCACGTGCCGGCGGGCAGTGAGGAGGAGTGCCCCATCTGCACGGAGCCCTACGACGACCAGCGGCACAAACCGGCCCTGCTCAACTGCAACCACGGGCTGTGCCGCGCCTGCCTGCACGCCATCATGGACACGGCCGGCGGCGCCGAGTTCGGCCGCGTGCGCTGCCCCATCTGCCGCCAGAAGACGCCCATGCTGGAGTGGGAGATCTGCAAGCTGCAAGAGGAGCTGCTCCTGCTGCACGCCCAGCCCGGCTCCCCCAGCGCCCTGGCCACCTCCCGGCCCCCTGCCCTGCCACCCCGGCGCCCCGGCCTCCTCGGTGCCCTCGAGCACCGCTTCCAGGTGCGCTTCCACACCAGCCGCATGTTTGGGTGCCTGCCCTGTGTCCGGTACCCACCCTGCCTCATCCGCCGGCTGGGGCGGCTGGAGCAGCACTGCCGCTGCTGCTACCTCCTGGTGCTGGCACTGCTGCTGGTGGCTGAGATGCTCAGCCTGCTCCTCGTCTTCCTCCCCATCGTCCTCATGGTACTGCTCTTCCTCATCCTTGATAAGTAGCGCCGGTTTTGTGCCTCCAGGTTGGGGCACGTGTGGGGAGAGGAGCCCTGGTCCTGCTTCCCCCCCCGGGGTCTGGTGCTGGGGGGTGATGCCAGCCTGGGAATGGGCCCGTGAACCCGGGCACCCGGTGTGCCCCTGCGCTGCTGGTGAGCCCGGAGTGAGTGAGGCATTGGAGGAGCCAGGGCAGGTAGCTGGGGGAGGTGACTCCAGAGCTGGGCAACACCTGCATCCCACCGGGCACCGGATGCCACATGACTGCAGCAGAGAAGGGGCAGATGGAGCAGGAGGCCTTCCTGCACCCAGGGCATGCCCCTGGCAAGGGTCTGGGACCCAGAGGGGCTCTGCGGGCAGAGCAGGGCTGTGCCCTGGGACAGATGGACTGGGGTTCCCCAGCATGGACTGGAAATACAACTTGCATTTGTATTATAGTGGTAGTTTGATGTCTGGTCCAGCCTGTGAATGTCCCCTTGGGGCTCAGCAGTGTCACAAGCAGGGGACAGGGGCAGCCAGTGGTCCCCAGTCACCATGGAAGAGGGTGCCTGCCCTCACCATGGCACCTCCCATCTTTGGCCGAGCCATGCCAGCCCGTGCTCGCCCTGCGTGGAGATAAGAGAGCAAACACAGCTCTGTCCCCTGTGGCTGGGCACTGGCAGCACCACCCAGGGCTGAACGGTGGGGTTCTGGGCACCCTGGCACCCTGTGTCTGAAGACAGGTGGGTTTGGCTGTGCCCACGTGGGACCTGCCCTCAGCTGTGGTGGGCAGGAATGCCTCAGTGCCAAGCGAGATGTGAGCTCTGCTCCCTAGCACCGGCTCACGCTGGGGCTGTGTCCCAGCCAGGTGGTGCTCAGACCATGCTCTGCACCTTGGCACAGGGACGCTGCACCTGCAGGGCACGGGGCTGGCAGCAGCTTATTGGGGACACTGATACCCTGAGAGGTGGGGAATGGGGCTGGTGCCAGGCAGGGAGGTGTCAGACCTCCTTAACCCCCCCGAGATCCCATCAGAGGGGGCAGTCTCCTGCGGTGCTGGCACCCATGATCACAGCCTGGCATGTGCTGCTCCTTGTTTACCCCTGCCAGCCTCCTCTTGGGGCCCTGCCGAAGCTCTACGGAGCCCCCGTGCCAGACTACCCCCAGGGGCTTCCCCACCCTGCCGAGGAGCTGGCTGACACCGCCACGCCATGTTCTCCTGCCTGTCCTCACCAGGGTTGCACAACATGCCGGGTGCCACGGGTGCCCTTCTCCCCCTGAGAGGCACCACGGGCACCACCCCAGGGCTGCAGGGAGTGGGGGGTACACAGGGTACCACCCCCCCTTCTCCTCCCCCCTGAGCAGGGAGCCAGGCCAGCGGGGAGCCAGCGGATGCTCCCCAGCCCCACAGCAACCCCCTGCTCTTGTGGCCACGGGGGCAGAGACCGGGGCTGTGGGCTTTGCCGGGGCTCTTCAGCGTCGGTGCTGCTGGGCAAAGCGCCGGGGCACGGGAGGCAGCGGCAGGAGCAGGGCACCCTGAAACGGGTCAGGCCTGAGGCAGAGGCAGGCAGGGCCCCCCCTAGCCCCCCCCTCGCACCGAGGAATACTTCTATTTACCAAGTGTCAGCTCAGCCTGGCCGGGGGCATTTTTGCCTAGACGGGACCCACGGGGAGGGGGGCTCAGACACCTGGGGTGCCCCCGGCCTCCTGGGGAGCCTGGCACGTGTCCCTGCTCTACATTGCATGGCGGGGGACACACACACACAGAGTCTTCTGGGCAAACCAAGCCAGAGCCGCCCCTGGGTGGGACACGCCGCAGCACAATGCACCCTCCAGCGCATCCGTGCTCCCCTCGCCCGGCACCGGCCACCTCTGGCTACTAAAAGCTGGAGACGGGCAGGTAAATCCCCCCGGGGTCAGGGTGCGGTGTGGGACCGACCCCATGGGCGAAGTGGAGCCCGGCAGTGCCACGGTGCCGGGGCTCAGGGGCAGGGCTGGCCGGGGGGAGCCCGGCTGCAATGTCTGCTGGCAAGGGCTCGGTTACATTGAGCCACCGAGCTAGCGGCCAGCGGCGCTATGGCAGGCACCCCGTGGCAAGCTGGGGCAGGGGGCGGCCTGCCAAGAGCCATGGGGAGCTGTGGCAGGGCTCCGGCTGTGGGGCACTGTCCCCCAGCACAGTCCCCCCACAAAAAGGCCCCCACATACACCCCCTGAATCCCTCGCATCCCCGCTAAACGCCGTGTCCCCCTGCCCCCAGCAGCCACATGCACTCTGTTGTCCCACGCACACCCCACTGCAGCCCCCTCTCCCAGCCCCTCCGTGCACCCCAGTTTCACCACACACACCCCCGTGCAGCCCTCATCCTCCTTCTCACCAGCCCCTCAGCTCTCCTTTCCTGCCCCATATGGCCCCATTGCAGCCCCCACCCCCTCGCCCCCTGCCACTCTCCAGCACAGTCCCCCAAACCCACTCCATCTTCCCCCAGCCCCCCTCACAGCCCTCCCTGTCCTCTCCCACAAGCCCCTGACACCCCATTGCACCCCAAATGCTTCATCGCACCTCCCAGCTGCTGGCACCAGGGGAGTGACGCAGTGTCCCAAGACCGGTGACATGCTGTCCCCATCCCCGTGGGGACCTGCCTGTCCAGGGCTCTGCAGGGCCGTATCTCTCTCCTGGCTTCTCGTGCTGAAGCCCAGCCTGTCGCCCTGACCCAGGTCCCCAGGTGGGGACAGGAGGACATCGGCAGCACAGCCAACCTCAGGCATGCACTGAATGCACTTGGTCTCAGCTGCCCAGGCAGGCCAGGGTTGAGGGGGGGGTGTGTGTCTGGGGTTGGGGTGTCAGGGGATGCATCCAGCTCTGGTCGGAGACATCCCCAGCCCTTTTGCACCACAACCAACAGCATCATCTCCCCTTGCCGGGAGGGGACCAGCCCCCCCCGTGGGTGTCCCCCCCCATGCTGGGGATGTGACAGTGCTGCACCCACAAGAGCAAGGCTGGAGGGACAGCAAGGATGGCACGGAAGCGGTGAGGCTCTGGGAGTGACTCCTGCACCAGAATCCAGCCTTGAGCATGGAGCCGGGGAGGGCGCAGTGCCTGTGCCCGAAGGCAGCCCTTGCCTGGATTTAACTCCACAAAGGCTCCCGAGCTCAGCGGTCCCTCTCCATCCACAGGCCACTGCTGCCCTGGGGACCTGTCACAGCCTCTCAGGCTCTGTGCCACAACACGTTGTCATCTCATCGTGGGTTGCACCTCGTTGTGAAAGCCGGGCACGGGCAGAAGCCATTGCAAGAGGCTTCCTCTCCACCGAAACAGCTGGTTTGGGTGCACGACCCTGGGTCAAGGTTTCGAGGCTGCGTGTCCGCCTTTGGCCCCTCAGCCACGCTGGGGCTGGATTTGCCCCCTGCTCTGCACCAGTGGGGAACTGGTCCCATTGTGCAACCTCCTGGCAGGTCGATGGGGCAGGATGGAGACTGATGGAGCCACACGCATGGGGACCAGCCTTGGCGCTGCCTACCCACCACCAGCAGGAGCACAGACCTGCCCCCCAGCCTGACACCACCCACCAGCTGGGCTGCAGGTCCTGGGGAGAAGAGCTGGGAAACACCATCTCCTGAACCTGTGCCAAAGGCCCACCCCAAACCAGCAGACACCTGCCCATTCCTGGCTCTTCCTACACCTAAGCCGAGGGCATCCTGGGAAGGGTCACCCCCAGGTCCCCTCTCCCACCATGGGCCAGCCCAGACACTGGGAAAGCCCAGAGTTTCATCCCAGCTCAGGACAGACATTACATAGAATCACAGAATGGTTTGGGTTGGAAGAGACCTTAAAGATCATCGAGTTCCAACCCCCCTGCCCTGGGCAGGGACACCTCCCACCACACCAGGTTG
>JAOQGH010000007.1:11733657-11752167 GCA_025769975.1 Gallinago jamesoni | reverse complement strand
GATGGGGCAGCCACAGCTTCTCTGGGCAACCTGGGCCAGGCTCTCACCACCCTCACAGCAAAGAATTTCTTTCTGGTCTAATCTAAATCTCCCCTTTTCCAATTTAAAACCATTGCCCCTTGTCCTTTCATGACACTTCCTGACCTCAAGCAGGAGGATTTAAAACCAGCTCATCTGGGAACTTGTGTGAGCATCTTTGCTCAGACACATCCCAACCTGCTCCCATGGCCACGTCCCGGCCGCGATGGCGATTTGAAGCACTTTAAAAACCTGGCTCGGAGGCACAAAGCTCAGTATGGCCACGGTGGCCATGGGAGAGTTTCGGGACTTGGGATGCCAGAGTGACTTTGAAAGACTTTTAATGCAGCAGCGACACAAGGGATGGCACCACCCCACCGTCCTCGTCCTCCACTGCACACCCGGGCCCCTCTTCCAGTGAGCGCTCGTTTGAGGTTAATAGGGCTGGAGAAATGGGCTGTAGCCCAGCACTTGCTCCTGAAAGGCCCCATTTCTTCCTTAATTGCAACTCAGAATCAAATTAGCGGTTTTAAATTTACTCTGTGCCCAAGAGGTACCTCAGGGTGTGGGGAGGACACGCTGTACCCTTGGTCCTTATGTAATAAAAAGGGCAAATCTCTGCTTTGAGGGCAATACTGCTGCCACCACTGCCCTGGCTGGCCCATTGCTTCGGAGTCTTTGGGGCCCCGCAGGTGGAGATGCTCCTCCTGGATTGGGATGAGTCTTGGGGAGAACAGTGGAGATTCTCCTCCTGGATTTACGGCTGCCCCGTCTTCCCTGAGCAGCCACATCATCGGGCTCATGGGGGATGCTGTGACAGCCAGGCGCCCCCAGCACCACTGCCAGGGCTGCGTGTGCCCCTCCAAACCAAGGACAGCGAGGACGCGGGTGCAGGGCCGGGCCGGGGAGTGAGGTTATAGCCACAGAGCGCTTGGGGCCGGGGATGGCACTGGCTGCATTATTGATGCTGTAATTTGGCACCCACGGGCTGGGATGTGGTTCTTGTTTTCCAGGGACAGAAACTCCCCTGGGGAGGGACTGTCAGCCAAGGACAAGGGGTCCGCAGCCACCCAACACCCCCCGGGGCTGGGAGCTGCCCCCAGGGCTCGGCCGTGACCTGGGACATGTCAGTGCTTTGGAAGCAGCTGCTCCCCAGTGGCCCATAGCAGAGGGCAGAGGCCACCACTGCTCCCAGAGACAGGAAATTCGGGGCCCAGCACTGGGCCAGCAGGGCTGTGCGTGCATAGAAAGCCTCAGTGCACACGCACACACATACACACACTGCTGTGCACATGCTTGCACACACGTGTGCACACGCCAGCCTGGGCACCCAGCTCACACCCTGGGGAACTGTGGTGCCCCCAGAGCATCCTCCTGCTGCTTCTGCTGCAAATTTCTGCCTCTCCCGCCTGGAGAGCTGCCATCATGGTGACCTCGGGGGCCACTTGGCTCCCCGGTGCTCCCCACCGATGCCATGCCAGGCACTGGGAGAGTCCCCATGTGCTGCTGGGGATGGGCAGAGGAGGGGTGCATGGCAGGACCCATGTGTGCTCCTGCCTCACTGGAGCAGGGCAGAGGGACCCCAGCACTGCCCATGTCCCTGCCCAGCTGCCTTTACTAGGGGTTGCCACCTGGGCCAGACTGCCAAATCCCCCCCCCCCCCCCCGGTCACTCAGGGAGGAATGGGACATCCGATGGGCATTTAAGAGCCCTTGATGTGGCTGGGGACCACATGTCAGGACTGCGGTGGTGGGACAGGGGACTGGGCAAGGCGGGGACACAACCATGTCAGAGCCGAGACCCAGGGCAGAGGAGGCGGTGTCAGTCCAGGGGAAAGCCCTCCCTCTGTGTGTGTGCCCCCCCAACTTGCCCCCACGGACCAAGCAGGCCCGGGGCACAGCATCCCGGCTGGCGGGCAGCCCCGCTCCTGCCCGCAGCGACGTGCCTCCCAAGAGACCGGCTCGCTGTTCGTTCCAATATAATCTTTATTGGGGACACCGATGGGGGTTAGAACAAGGCCGGGTATAAAACATGATCATCGTCACAACCAGCAGCGGGAGGCATTGGCAGAGCAACACAGAAACGGTATCGGCCCCCGTTCTCCGCCAGCAGCAGGGTGGTCCCCGGGGCTGCACCGATGGCATCGCCTGCCCCCTCGGGGTAGGGGGGGGGAGACGGTTAGGCCCCTCTCCCTGGACAGATGCTGGGCTTTGGCCAGTGCCGGGGGCTGCTCTTTTCTCCAGGGTGTGGGGCTCTGTGGGGTCCGTCTGGCTCGCCCAGCCCCGGTGCCCTGGGACCGGGCGGCGTGTGCCCCGGTGCCGCAGCCGTGCTGGGTTGTGGTGCTCAGCCCCGCAGGAGCACCTGCAAATTATGGCTTTTTCTATATATTTTTAGGTGGTTTTTTTTTTTGCTTTTTTTGGCAGCAAACCTACCCCTCCAGGTGCCCTGGAGAAAGCAAGACTGTGCACAGGGGGCTGCCGCCCTGCCTGCCGTCCGCACAGGGCTCAGAGCAGAGGTGCTGCTCCGGGGAAGGGGCCGTGGGCAGGAGCCAGACCTCTGCCCCCCTGCAGAGCCAAATCCCCTCACTGGAGCTGGCAATTTGGGGTATCAGACCCCTTGCTGCCCCCGCAAGCCATCCCGTGGGGCACTGGTGCAGGGCCTCGGGCGCAGCAGCAGAGAACAGGCACAGCTCAATGCCTTTGTGAACGTGTAGCGGCCTGAGACAGGGCAGACGGGGATGGACAGGGCAAGAAACAAGAATCCTCCAAAATGAGGATAAAGTGGAGCTTTCCTCAAGGGCCTGCGGAGGAAATGGGCCGCGTGTCTACTTCAACCGAGGGGCCAGTGCGGCGGCTTGGCGTGGCTACGAGAACTCGGGCGCACGGCGGCTTGGCCACTGAGATGAAAGCTTTGGCAAATAACTTACAGAGAAAGAGGGAGGGGAGTCCAGGGACCTGTCCTTGCCTCCTGTGCCAGGCAGACAACCCAGTGCGACACTGGGCACCTCCGGGGCTCCTTGTGCTGCCGCCACCAGCCATGGGGCAACGGAGAGGGTGTTGCTCCATCTGGGACCCGGCATCTGCTCTCAGGAGGCACAGGGAGAGGGGAGGGAGAAGGTGCCCAGGGAAGGAGCGTGGTGGGATGCTCGGTGCACAGCAGGGGCACTTGCCACAGGATGGGGGGAGCCGGAGCCCCTGGAGGTGCTGGTGGACATGCTCCCCGTCCCAGCGTCCCTCTCCCTGGGCACCAGCAGAGCACGGGGGGGGCTGCCCCCAGGTCCCAGTGTCCCCATCGCCCCCTTCAGGACGCCAGTCCCAGGTCCTTGGCCACGGCGAGCATCCCCGGCGCCGTGCCGCTGGCAAAGGAGGGACCGCGGTGCAGCGCCGTCCTCTCCCCCCCGCCGCCGGGAGGCACGGGCAGGGCTGCGGGGCTCACATGATGGTGCAGGAGGAGAGCGGGTTCCGGATGTGGCAGGTACAGGCGGCCCCGCAGTACTGGCGGAAGGTCTGGTAGCAGCTGCGGTCGGTGTCGCTGCTCCACTGGACGGGGTTGGTGGCCAGGGCCTCAGCTGGCAGTCTGTTGAGGATACTGGTGTTGACAGCCAGCGCCGCCAGCCCGTAGTCAGTGAAGAGGACGGTCTCCCGCTTGCAAGTGGGGCAGGAGATGAACTTGTACTTGGGGCAGGACTCGTAGAGGATCTGCAGGCACTCCTCGCACACGGAGTGCAGGCAGGAGAGGATGCGGGGCCGCTTGTTGGTGAAGTTGTACATGTGGCCACAGGTGGGACACTCGAGGGGCTCGCAGGGCGTCGAGGGGTGCAGCACGTACTGGTTGACGATCACCTCGTCCGATGGCGGCTGCCGGTGGTAGCAGACCTCCGAGCTGCCCTTCCGCTGGCTCTGGTACCCGCGCTCTCGCCGCGGCAGGGGGGGAGTCCGGGGCAGCGGCAGGGGGCCAGGGGTGGCATCCAGGGCGGGGATGTCCCCGCACGCCTGGTTGACGATGATCTCGGACTCGGAGGGCCACGCGCGCTTGGCCACGAGGGGCGGCTCACGGCGTGGGGCTGGCGTGTAGCGCGGCTGCGAGGCCTGCAGCTCCGAAAACTTCTCCGGGTGGATGATTTTCATCGCCTCCATTTTAATGATGACCTGTTGCCCTTTCAGACACGACATGAGTATCGTTTTCACATTACTGTCCACTGCTCTGGGGTCTCCGAGGGACGCCTGCATGAGGCTAAAACATGCTGGCAGCCTGCTGAGCTTTCAACCTCGGTCTGGCTGCGGAGCAGGAGCACAGGGAGCAACCGCTGGCGTGGAAGAGCATCCTGGGGAGATGGGGCAGCGCCAGTGGGCCCCGCGCCCCTCTTCTTCGGCCAGCCCCGAGGGTGCTGGGTGGGAGGCTGGGGCGGGCAGCAGAAGGCAGGGCTCACAGCAGCATCCTGCCCGCCTTGGAGAATGCTCGTGGGCAGGTGATCAAAGCGTCGGCTCCCCGCAGCGCCTCGCCGGGATGTCAGCGTGACACTGGCCGTCGCTTGGCAGCCCCCCCCTTCGCACTTCTCGCTCCGGAGCAGCTGCAGTGCAGAAGGGTAAACTGGGGGTCGTGGCACCGGCTACTGGCCAGGGCAGGTGAGTCCCAGGAGGGGTCCCACAAGAACCAGGGGCAGCCCCCACCTCACCCCGGCCCCCACCTCCACTCAGCCTTTATTCCTGTTTACGTGCCGTGGGGATCCTCGTGGAGCTGAAGAATGTATTTGCAAATTCCTTTGCTCTGACTTCCCGGCTCTCCCTCTCACCGTCACCGGCAGCTCCCGCGGGGCAGGGGCTCAGGGAGCATCCCGCACCTGAGGACAGCTCACCTCGGCCGGTGCCGGGGCTGCCACGTGCCTTCTCCAGCACCGTCCCTGGCACCTCTGTCCCCAGCTCAGCCTCCTGCTCGCTGGAAATGAAAAGCAAGAGGGGGTTGTATCCGAGGCTCTTCAGGGATCTGCCGGCTGCCAGCGCTCCCTCGGGATGCATGCCCACCTGCATCCTGGCAATTTGGCAACTCAGCCCTGCAGGTCCTGTCCATCCGCCCGCGTGCTTGGGCCAGCGGAAGTGGGAGCAGTCAGGTATTTGCCCCCGGGCATCTCCCCTATGGCCCAAAGGTTGGGGTCTCAAATTCCCCCTCTGCCTTGGGGGCCAGCAAGGCAGGTCCCCTTGCACCTCCCTGGGATGTAGAGCCCCTCCCGGGGGGGTCCCCCACTGGTCTGCCTCTGCTCAGGGTTTTCTCTCACGTTTAGCCCCTCCTCTGCTCGGTGGATCTATTTTTACCTCCATCGCCTGCTCCTGATCTGTCCCTGTTATTATCCCTCCCTCCAGCTTCCTCTCCCCCTTCCCAGCTCCCTGCCCTTGTCCCGGGGCTGCCGGGGAGGACAGGCCACGTTTGAGGGCAGGAGATGGGGGGCAGGCAGCCAGCCCGTGGCCATTTTCTGCCTCAGCAGCCCCAGCGACAGCCTCTCTCCTCTGAGAAGGGCGAAGGCGCTCTCCTGCATCACGCTGCAAATCCTGTTAGAGGGATGCCTGCTCCCACCGAGCCCTCCCAGGCCTGACAGAGGGGGCCCGAGGGGGCCATCTGGTTGTGGTGGCAGCCCTTGGGGATGGCGAGAGGCCATGGGGGGGGTCAGCCCCGGATGCCCGAGAGCCACGGGGGGCTGGATCCCTGCCCAACCCTAGCAGGGGTGTCCCCGGGGGCCACATCCTGGCAGCACTAGGGTCCTGCAAGCATCCTGAAATGCATACCCTGGGGAGGGAGGCCTCGTGTCCTGCATCTCCCACCATGGGCCCACATCCTGAACCCCACATCCTCCACCCCACATCCTCCACCCCATACCCTGCAAGCAGCAGATCTCTCCCCCCCCCCACCCCCCCCACCCATGCGCAGCAGTGGCCCCAGGGGCTCTTTGCCTGCAGGTCTCACGCAGACACTCACCCGCAGCGCACCGACAGGCACGGCGATCCGCACGGACGGACGGGCACCGCGCACAGCCGCCGCGTTTCCACACTCGTGCCGTCACACCCCTCCGTGCACAGCCCTGGCGCAGCACCCTCCTGTACCCCGCATCCCCACCAGCCCGGGGGGTGACACAGCCATCCCCAGCACCCCCCCCACCGCACGCAGCATCCACCCCCCCACTGCCCTTCCGCCGCAATCCCCAGCCCCAGCACCCCTGCCCCACGCCGTGCTGTCATGCTCGCAGCCCAGCGGTGCACACACATGTGCACACCCGCACCCGCACCCGCACCCGGCCTCACGCCCACGCCTGCGCGCCCGCAGGGTGATGCCCCCCGGGGCAGGCCGGCCGAAAGGACGGTCCCCTGCCACTCGTTACCTGCATCGGCCCGTCGTACCTCGGAGGGGGGATCCCGGTCGCGGCCGTGTCCCCGGTCCAGCCTCCAGCCCCCCCGCTCCGTCCCCGCTGGAGGCCCGAGCAGCTAAAGGTTATCTGAAAGGCAGAGGGATGCCGGCGCTGCCCGTGCGATGTCCCGGTTTCCCTGAGGATGCCGGCGGGTCCCCACCGCCTCTCCCGGCCGGGCCGCGGCTCCCGGTCCCGCTTCCCACGGCCCCACCGCCTCCTCCAGCAGCTTCCCCGGCGGCGCGGGGAGGGCACCGGCCACAAAGGCAGCGCTGGCGGCGCCGGGCTCCCGCCGGCTCCTCCGCCTCCGGATGCTCGGCGGGGACCGGCCGCCGGGGCGAGGAGGAGGAGGAGGAGGAGAAGGAAGGGGGGGGGGGGGGGGCGGGAGGCGGCAGGTAGCGCCGCTGCCGCCGCCGGGGAGGCACCTTCCGCCCGCTCCCTCCCTCCCTCCCCCGGCTCCTCCGCCGCCTCCTCCGGCCGCGGAGCCCCGGGGCTGATGCAACACTCCGCGGGCTGGTTGATGGCGGGGGGTGGGGGGGCTGCGGTTTGGGGCACCCCCCCGATGTCCCTCCCCGGTCGGCAGGTGCGGGCGGGCGGGCGGGCTCCTTCCCCCCCGCTCTGTCCCGCGGGGCTGGGCGGGCGCGGGCGCTGCCTTGCGCGCTGCCTTGCGCGCTGCCTGCGCGCTCCCGCCCGGCTGCCGCCCGCTGCCCGCAGTGCCGCCGCAGTGGTGCAGCCGCCTCACATTTCTCTCGCTCAGCAGCGCCGGGGCCCGCCGGCCCGACGCCCCGCACACACACAGACACACACACACACACACACACACACCCCGCACCCCCCCGCACTCCTCCCGGCCCGGCCCCGCCGCCGCCCCGCTCCTCCTCCCTCCAACCTCCCCCCACTCCCGGATCCCTGGCAGGGTCCCGGCGCGGTGTTTCGGTGTTTGGGGGGGGGGGGGGTGTGTTAAGTCGGGGGGTTGCAGTGACTCAGCAGTCGCCGCTGGAAACGGCTCCGCGGCGCGGGGTAGGGAGCAGGGGCTGCTGCTGCGGGGGCAGCGGGTGTGGGGACCGCATCGGGGAGTGCGGGGCAGAGGGGAGGGGGGGCCCGGCCAGCAGCCCCCGCAGCTTTCGGGGCTAGAGAAAGGTCATAACACCGGTAATACCTCCCCTCCCCCACCGCTTTCTTTTACTGCCAAAACTGACCCACGCAGCCCACTGTGTCCCCAGGGCCCCCCCACCTGCCCCTGACCCACAGCCACCCTGCAGGAGTGGGGCAGAAAGGCTCCCCCCACGCTGAGGTCGAAACCCAACAGAGCATCCCAATCCCCGCTGAGCTGGGGGGGGGGGGGGGGGGGGGGGGGGGGGGCAGGGCTCAGGGGCTCGCTGGTCCCTGGGGGATGTGGTGGGCACAGCACGGTCTGGTCCCTGGGGAGCACTGGGGAGCACTGGGGAGCACTGTGCCATTGCTGTGCTGTTTTGACCCCCGTCACTGGCACAGGCAGACACGAGCCCACAGGGCCCATGTCGTCCCCCAGGAGGACAGCTTCTGGTCTGCTAGAGGCCAGGCTGCCCCCTCCCTCTGCCATGGGTGCCTCCACCATGGGCACCTCCGCAGGCAGGGGGCCAAAAGGGGCAGCCAGCCCCATGTGGAGCCCCCCAACTCCCCAGCCATGCTTGAACCCAGACCCCGCAGCCAACCCCCCCAGTGACGGTGACCCTACACACCTGAACCCAAAGCACCCCATCCCTCCATCCCACCTTGGGCGCTGCTGGGGGCTCACCAGGCACCTCTGGGTGCTGCTGGCATTTCCCTGCTCGTGTCACCCACTGCCACTTTCAAGCTCTTTATAATCCTCAGTTGGCCTTGGGACTTTGCCTGGGGTTTGATGCCCTGCCCCTGAGGGAGGTTGCCCTGCCCAGACCCTCCAGCAAAGACCTGGCCACCACTCACCCCTGTAACAAGGGGTCTGGGGGGGGTCCTGGAACCGCAGTGTGACTGCACAGCCACATCGTGCTCATGCCATCGCTGCCCCCCGGGACCTCCATCCGTGGGACGGACACAGGAGCTGGAGCTCACACATGTCACTGCGTCCCCAACTGTCAGCGCGGAGGGAAGCTCAACTCCACCAGGCCTTATGCGTCCCATAAGTGATCTGACCATCCCTGCTCCAGGCAATGATGCTAAAAACCTCACCCAGACGCCTGGCTTGGAGGAGATGACCAAACCCACCTGGTCCGGAGGGACCCCCCAGCACCTCAAGGGCTGGACTGACCCCAGAGTATGGTTTCCCCTGGGACCATCCAGCTTCACACACCAGCTCTCTCCACCTGGAAATCCATGCTTCCCCGTTGACAATGCGAGAGGCTGTATTTTTAATCTTCTCATTTCTCATTGGATAAGGGATTTTTTAACAACTTTGCCTCTGGTTCCTCTAAGTGTAATTCTTTGATCTGCTCACCTGCCGAAATCCGTGTGAGGCTGCTGCTGTCTGGCACCCTGACACTGCTAAACAGGGATTTCCTTAATCTTCCCCATCCCCTCGGTGTCAGTTTTTGCTTATTTCCCTGCTCATGCTTCTGGATGCAGATAGCAAGAACCGATATATTACGCTTGAACTCCCAGAGTAAAGGAAATTGCAGGAAGTGGGTGAGCACAAGCCATTTTCTGTTATTAATTCACATGGCATTCCCATGCTGACCCAGCTACACGGTGTTATTACACTGCTATTACATGACTTAAGCAACAGCTCTATTTAAAAATAATCACAAATGATATCAGGCATCTTTTCTGCTGAATAAGAGAGTGTTTGTTCCAAGATGCTGGGGACCTTCCTGTTGCCCCAATGCCTCTGCCAGTCTCTGCTTCAGGTGCTCTGTGGATGTGGCACTGCATCCTCCCTACCCTGGCACAGCAGCTCTGCTCAGCCTCTCCTCCACCCATTCAGCGATGAAGCAGTTTGCAACTCGAGCCAAAGCCTTGCACTTCTTTTTCTCCTAGAGCTTGTGTTAGGCTTGATGGGGTCCCTGGTGGCAAGTGCCACTGGTTAAATCTTATGCAAGGGAGGCTTTGGCCCCAAGTTTCCATTCCAACATGTGAGTGCTCAGCAAGACTTGCAGAGCTCTCCCAGGTGCAGAGTTTTCCCTTTTTCTGCTGAGTTGGTCCACCAAGATTTCTGCTTTCTACCCCAAACTGAAAATAATCTCATCCTTCAAAGCCCAGTCCCTTCATCTCCGGCTGAGCCAGGGTGGCCATGCTCTTGAGTGATCTCCCTACCAAATCCCAGTCCCTATGGCCAACTCAAACCTTTGCCTTGAATCTGGTCATAGTCTTATTCCTGGGTTTAACACCTAACTTTGTCATATATAGGTCTATCTTTCATAAAAAATCTATTATATTGGGTGTACATCATTATGCTGCATGTGGATATTCTCAGCATGTCTTCCGAGCGGTGGTGATGTGATATGGCATGCTTTTCCGGATTATACAAACAGCACTGATTTATTTTACCATTTTTCTGAGACCTTTCCAGCAGGCCAAGCGTGCCCTTGGGTTTGAAGGGAGCTCCTAAACTCAAGTGTACCCACCATTCCCCATGTCCTGCATCAAGCTCTAGTCGGACAGACGGGCAGGAGTGGCTTTGCCAGTGGGTTCACTTCATGCCATCCAGATTAATAAAGGTTTGCTTCCATAATCAAGTGGTGGTTGTTCTTTGGTACCCTGTGTGCAACCACAGCTCCTTTCTGCAAAACTCATTGCTTTCCAGTGTCACAAATGGATCGTGTCTAAACCTTAGGTTTACAGATGCATCGAGAGACGTAACACTGCTGCTGGCCAGTCTCTGCTGCAGCTCTGCTGAGATGAACGGTTATGCCTAAAGTTAATTTGACCCTAAATTTCCTCCTCATCATCTGTATCAGCCATCATCGGCTCGGTTGTCCAGCTGCACACTCAGGATTTTATTGCCCTTCTGGATTTACAGTGCCTTCGGAGAAGCGCCACCTCTGACAGGACGTTTTCTTCCTCAACCCTGCGCCGTGGCTCCACGTGTGTCTTCTCTGGCCACCCAGCCCGAGAGAGCCAGCAGCTCCGCACGGGCCAAACCGTCCTGCCCCGCGTCCCACATCCCATCCCCTACCACCTGCAGACCTGGCGGTGCGCTTTGCTGTCTGTGCTTCTAGCAGCAGCACCTGGGGTGCTTTTGCCATGACTCACACCATCGATTTACTGCTTGCCCTTCTCGTTACTGAGTTCCTTTGACTGGGTCCGGCACCCACCAACAGTTCTTTCCAAAATCCAGCCTGTTTCTTGCAATGACTGTTTCTTGTTTTGCGCTGGTAAATCACGCATCACACAGATAATTCACCCACCAAAAAAAAATAAAAAGAAAAAAGAAAAAAAAAAATAGAGCTCATCTTCAGGTTTCCAGAGAGCAGCTTTCTCAGCAGGGTTGCAATGGGCCAGACACTGACGCCAGTGCCTGCCTGGCTGCTCTGCGGTGTCAGAGGGACAACCAGCCCAGTGTGGTGGGGAGAGATGTGGATGTAGCAGCCACACTCCATATTAAGTCTTTTCATCCTCCATGCTCCATCATGCCGTGCTCCATCCCCTTTGGATTATCTCTCCTTCCCTGGGAGAAGGAGAAGGGATGCTAATGCCACGATGGCCACCCTCCCAGACTGAGAGGGCTGGCGAAGGTGGCATCAGCCCCGTGATGGCTGGCACAGACACCAAGGGAAGTGGGGAGCAGGGCACCTCTCTCTCACACTGCACATCTCCCAGGTGGGTCCACCAAAACTACCCCAGGATCTCTCTGCAGCTCCTGGGATATGTAGCTTGCCCTGGCAGAGCAAACACCATTTTGAAGGAGGGATGTTATTAAAAATATGCCAAGAAACCAGCAGAATTACTTGTTGCCAGCTGGTTGCTTAAGGATGCAACCAGCTGCTGCAGAGCTGGTTGCTCTGGTTGCTGTTTGAAGCAGCAGAAGTGTGTGGGCTGGTGGTGGTCAAGACCTGGCCATTGATGCTCTTGCAGTACAGTTCTAACGGGTTGAATGTGGGTGTTTCTAGGCTTGCAGCCCTCTACAGAGACTCCACCATGAGAAAAATGGTGTCCAAAAGATCTGCCACATGGTCTAAAGCCTGTGGTTCTTCCATATGCTGCCACACACAAACCTTGGGATCACGAGAATGATAAACTCCATGGCCCGACAGACCCAGAGCTCTGGTGCTCTGGCCGGCTCAGAGGTTATGGATGTTCCTAAAACCCTGAGCATATCCAAAGGGGTATAATAATTATTTTTACTATTAATTAATTTCAGTGATTAATACTGTGGCCACTTCTGGGAGCCCTTGGTTTGAAGAGGGTGCCCACCTTGCTGGTGCTGCACCAATGAACAACAGGAGGGCAGAGAGGAGGAGGAGGAGGGATGCACATGGGATGGGGGAGATCAAGGCAGCAGGGCCAGAGAGACCATCTCCTCTCTCCTTGGATGCGATGACCTTCATTTCCCTCCCCACCAGCTCCCTGCCTGAAGACCTGGGGTTGCTCAGCTGTCAGAAGAGAAGATTCATGGAAAATTCATTGCTCTTCACAGCTATCTCATGGGAGAAGCAAGAGAGGATGAGAGATGTGGGAAATTCCAGCTGTATTTCCCTATAGCTATGTAGGGAAAAGCTTTTTCATTTTGAGGGTCAAACACTGGACCACGACACAGAGAGGTGGTGGGGTCTCCAGCTTCGGAGATGTTCAAAGCTACTCCAAGATCCAGAGCAACACGTTGGCCATGCTTTGGGCCAGGGGTTAGACTCTGCTATGGGACTGGGACCAGTCACAGTCCTTGTGAGGCAAATGGGTCCCCCTCTTCCATCAGAACCCCCTGCTTCATCTGGTGGCCGCATCTCCCCCAGCCTCACGTGTTCACAGTCCCAGGGACTCCCAAGGCAAGGAGGATACTTCACGCTTTGCTGATGTCACAACAGTAACACAGTCACACCAGAAACTCCCCCAAGGGTCCTGCAGTGCTGACAGGGGCTGCTGGGGAGATGTGGAGCTCCCTGGGGGCTGCTGGCCAGGGCAGGGACAGGGGGCACAAAGTCCCAGAGCTGCATTTCAGGGGTGAAAGGGTGCAAGGAAGACCCACATCCTTCAGAAAACACCTTGTGCTCAGGCGAAGCAGGACAGGGATGGCCCAGAAATAGAAATGGCAGTTCTGCAGAAACCTTCCCCCTTCCCACCCGGCACAAGCTGATGCTGGATTTAACAGAGCCCCAGGGATGTGAGGCTCAGCAGAAACCAGAGCGTGCACCAGCGCGGGGATGCGGCCACTCTTCCCAGCCCTCCTTGGCGGGGCCGGGCGGGCACAGGGCTGGTTGGAGCAGCTCCTCAGGCTGGGGCAGGCGCCTTGTAATTGTGGTGACATCGCGTGCTGGCTTTGCTGGTTCCCCGGGAAAGCCCAGCGCTGCCTGCGCTGCGTAACCTGACAGCGCTGCCTGCCTGGACGCAGCGGCCAGACACAGGGGCAGGAGAAGGAGGAGGCTGCCCGCACCACCGAGGTGCCCAGCAGCAGTGTGGTGGGGAGAGGTGGTCCTGGCACGGGGGAAGAGGTCCCCAAGCTCTTGCTTGTCCCTCCCCAGGGGTTGCAGGACCAGGCGCTGCCTTGGCTCGGGTATGGCTCCGAGGAGCAGCCTGGCACTGCTGGTAGCAATGTATTTTTTCAGCGGAATTTCAGCTTTTTCAGGCAAACTTCCCCAAATGCGGTGGAAGGGATGCACTGAGCCCTGCCTGGCTCCCCGACAGGGCCACTGTCACCCCTGGCTCTGAACACAGCCCTGCACATGAGGCCACGGCCACTCTTGTGGGTGGTAGGATTCTGCTGTTCTATTGTGGCTGTCCTGGGGTTCCCACAAGACCTGGGGGCACAACCTGCTCCCCCATCCCTGCTGGTGACATCCCCCAGCTCTCCTGCCACCCCTTCTGCTCACCTTGGGCAACCCAGGCTCTTACATGCATTATCAAGCTTTGGAATGGGCTGCCCAGGGAAGTGGATGAGGCACCATCCCTGGAGGCGTTCAAAAGACGTGTAGACATGGTCCTCAGGAATATGGTTTAGTAATTTTTATTTCCTATTTCTTAATTATTTTTTTTGTCAGAGTTAGGTTGATGGTTGGACTAGATGACCTTTAAGGTCCCTTCCAACCCGGATGATTCTATGATTCTGTGCAGCACCATGGTTGTGTTTCTGGGTCAGTTGGGCAAATTTGAGTGTTGTCCCCAGGTTTTTGTTTCCCCTGTGTGCCTGTAACCCTCCTGAGGAGCTGTGTGGGTGCAGGGGAGCAGCTCTGGCACGGTGGCAGCTCCTGCAGTGGGCGGCTGCAGGGTGCGGGGGCCAGGGAGCAAGCGCTCCCCTGCTGCGGTTTGAGCACCAGGAGCTGAGCTGCCACCTGCTCGGAGCCTGTGGTGGGGAGAGCTGCGGCTGGGGAGGAGCAGCAGCGGGCAGACCTGGGGACAGGCGGCTGCCAGGGGGGAGGTGGGGAGGAAACACGGGAGCTGGTGAAATCCCCTGCATCACCTTAGGTGGAAGGTGGGACCCTTGTAGAGCCCTTGGCAGAGGGTCTGTGGAGGGGGCTGCATCCCGCGGGGCTGGGATGGTGCATGGTGCTGTCTGGTGGGGAGGTTTCCTGGGGCTGAGAGCATCATTCTGGCCTTGGGGGTTCCATCATTTCTTTCCTCTCCTTGCTTACTTCAGTCCTCCAAGGGCCTGATTTATTCAGTGCCGGGAGCCATCCTAGGGTGCTGCAGGAGGACCCTGTGGCCCTGCTCTCCCCTGCTGCAGAGGAACTTTTGCCTTGGCTGGGGGTGACCTCTGGGAACACAGGGAGATTGCCCCAGTCTGGTGTTCCCATGCAGGCTGCAGGGAAGGGAGCGGTTGCGTGGGAGCCAGCTCCATCCCTGGTGTGAAATGAGGACGTGAGGTCTTGCCACAGAATGGGAACTGGTGCTCCAGCCTGGAAGGGGAGCTGGCATGCCCAGAATTCGGGGGGAGACCTTGTGGTCCTGACAGGGCGGTGTGGTGTCCCCAGAACACAACAAGGGTAAGCAGAGAGATTTGTACCACTGAGAGCCATGTTCCTGTCTGCTGGGAGCACGTGTGGCTTTGGGGGGGATGGGAAGCTGGGCAGGCACAGGGCAACCACAAAGCCCCCGGGATGCTCTGGAGCCATCGTGGTCCTATGGATGGGGAAGAAGGTGCAGTTTTGGGTGCAGGCTCGAGAATGAGGGCTATCCTCCAACAAGGCAGATGGGGTCTGTGGGGAGCCCCCCAACCTGCCAGGGCTCACCCAGACCCCAGCTCTCTGCAGGACGCCTGATCCGCGCATGGGGGTTTGGGGCCAGCAGAGATGTGGGCGAAGATCTGCACCAGCGCAGGGGCTGCCTGCCCGGTGGCTGCCTGTGTGCCAGCATGGAGCTGCCAGGCTGTGCGAGCCTGGCACTCGCATCCCTCAGCAGCACGGGAGACACAAATGGGAGCAGACAGGCCGGCTCAAGCCATAAAGATCAAAACCCCAGGAGCCAGGGGCTGCTGTCAGGGTGAGTCGGGGTGCTGGGAGCCATCCCGGGAGCAGCAGCCCCATCGCTCGCCCTGCCTGGAGATGGCCCTTCTAAAGCGTGGTCTCCCTGTGTCTGCTGCAGGGTGGTCCTGCTGGCAGAGTGCGGGCAGGAGCCAGCGGGGGGGCTGCCCTCACTGCCTCCCCGCTGCGGCCAGCGTGGCAAGGGCTGTCCATGGCTCAGGACCATGCCATGGGGATGGGATATAGGGGTTTCCTCAGATCCAGAGGGATGTACGAGCCACTGCCAGGGTGCAGGAATAAACTCCCCTGCTCTTCCCGCTGGGCTTTGCCAATGGGGATGCTCCTTCCCTCCGCACCTCCCCAGGGGCTGCATCCTGGCTGCTCCGCGGGCTCAGGAGGGCAGTGGGGAAGGTGGCCCCGAAACACGGCACGCACGGCAGCCCCAGCCTGTGTTGGTGGGTGGAAACTTCAACCGCCTGTGCCGGGCTGCGGCTGAGCCCGCGGCCGTGGGAGGATGGTGCCGCGGTGGTTGGGAGGATGGTGGTGGCACGTGGGCCGTGGCTTGCAGGAAGCCAGCTGGCTGCACCCCCCAGCCAGCTCGGCAGGAGAAGCCCCCTGTGTGGCCGGGGCAGGATGGGCAGCACCCACCATGGTGATTTGGAGGAGCAGAGGCAGATGCCAGTGGCACAGGGCTCGTACCCCAGGAGCTGAGGGTCCAGGCACAGCTTCCTCGTCCTCCTCCAGCACCGAAGAGCCCTAGAGAGCCCCGGGATCCAGCATGGGCTCCAAACACATGGATTTTGCCCAACCTGCCTGTTTCCCACCTGGGGAGCTGGCATCATTGTCCTGGTGGCCCGGAGGCCTTCTGGTCCGGAGCTGGTGCCCGCGTCGTGGTGGCCCGGAGGTGGCTCTGTGCTGGCAGCGGTGTGGCCGCCACCGGCATGGAGCAGGACGGACAAGGGTCCGCGGTGCAGCCGGGGAGCAAGGAGAGGGCACAGCTAATTGGGATAATTGCTAAAGCAGGCGAGGGGCGAGCGGGGAGGGAGGCGGTGAACAAGGCGCCGTTGTGCACAGGCGGCCCAGGCATGCGGCCCCAGCTCCAGCCGGCAGCGAGAGCCAAACAAACGGGGACTGTTTGAAGCGAGGGAGGACAAGCAGACGGCAGGACAGAAACCAGACCTCCTCTGGGAGAGAGCTGGAGCCAAGGGCTTAGCTGGGAGCTGGGTGCTGCGCAGGGTCTGCCCTGCTCCCTCCGGGGAGAGCATCCCTGTTCTGCCACAACAAAGCCTTCGCCAGGGACAGGATGGTGCGATCCCTGATCCACCCCTGGGGCAGGAGCCAAAGGAGGAGGATGGCAAAGTGCTGGGGATACTCTGGGCCAGGAGATGGGTGACATCCCTTCTGCTGCAGCCATCCCCAGGACTGGAAACTTTCAGTTGCAGAAAAATAGTAGGAAATTAGCCCCTTACATCCTAAAAAAAACCAAACAGCCATCAGCAGGTGTAGCCGCCGCATGAACTCTCCATGCGGTCATGGCACAGCGGAAGGCACAGCCTTGCTGAGGATGGCTGTTTGCAGCAGAAGCAAGAGCGGTGCCTGCAGGGAACCCAGCGGACGGGGTGCTAGCACTGCCCCCACCTCACCTTCCTCTTCACAGGAAGGAGAAGTGACACTGAAGGAGGGGAAACTGGCCGTGCATGTGAGCTGCACAACCAGGTGTCCCCAGCTGGGGCTCTGCCAGCCCGTTTTCTGGGTCTCTGTGTGCGAGCGAGTGTTTAGCCTTGGAAGACATCCCAGGCTGTTTGCTGCTGCCTGGCTCTGAGCAGGGAGCTGGACCCAAATCCTGCAGCATCAACCTGCTGTGGGTGCTGAGCTGAGGTTGGCAACGGGTGAATCGCCCTTCCTGGAGTCCCTGGGCAATGGCACGAGGCCACCCTGCACCACTGCCATCCCCAGGGCACATGGCAGGTGAGGTGATGCTGCTGGAGTGCGGCAGGGGACAACTCCTCTGTGCTTGACCGGAGGCTCTGTCCAAGTGAGATTTTGCACGTAGGTAGGACAGAGGTGGAGGAGCAGACTTTGGCACTGGAGAATGGTGTCAACCGAAGTGCCCCAGCTCTGTGCTTGCTGGCACACTCAGCAGCAGCTCCGTGCAGGGGCAGCCACCGGCTCCTGGTCCAAAGCCCGTCAGGAACGGCCCATCCTCAGCCCCAAAGTGCTTGGCCACTGGGAGGAGACGGGAAGGACTTGCTCCAGGCCAGGAAATCCTTGCTTTCTCCTCCAGCCGGGCCGCAGTGGGCAGCCACAATGCACGCTTACCCCGCACCGCTGCCAAGGCTCGGCGTGACCCGGGGGCCGGCCGGGCCGGGGAGCCGCAGGGGAGAGGGACAGAGGGGGAGTGCGGGAGGGTGATAAGGAAACCGTTTCCTCTCCCGGTTCCTGCAGCCAGTGTGAGCCCGGGGAGAGGCAGGCAGCCGGCCAGGCACCGGCCAACTCATGCGATGCTGGCTCTGGCCGTGCCAGCCCCAGCGCCGGATGGTTTGCCCAATTCCTTATCCCTGGGGAGTGCAGCATCCCCTGCCAGGGCAGAGCGGGACTTAGACCAGAAGGGCTTTGGGGTCTGCAGCCCCAGCTCAAGCAGTACACAGGTGACATGCAGCGTAGGCTCAGAGGAACCCGAAAGCCCCAGGCATTGGACATGCACCTCTGCGGTGTCCCCAGCCCTGCCATGGGCACACAGGTGGCCCGGACAGGCGGAGGGGTGCCCAGCACCCACTTGTGCCACATATGCATGAGTGTCCCAGTCATGCATGGCCCCCACTGCCTTTTGCATGGCCCTGTGGTGCTCCCAGTGTCCCTGTCCCCCACTCCTGGACCTGCGGAGTGGCTGAGATGTCACACCAGGAGAGTGCTGCATGGGCAGGATGGAGCTGGCAACGGACTCTGTTGGATCTGAGGAGCTGCCAGCCCTTCCCGGGGGGATGCTCTTGCCACAGGGCAAGCACCAGAACCCCAGGGGGTTTTGCAGAGAAGCCTGTACTGTCCCTCCATGCTGAGCTGGAGCCCACGGGCTGGTGTCGAGGGCAGGACTGGGACTGCCACAGGGTGGGTGCATGGCCCAGGGCCCCCTGGTGTGTGCAGCCCATGCGCTGACCCAAATGACAGAAGACAATCCGGCACTGCAGGCAATCCCTCCCTTCAAGCAGCTTTTGCAGGTCACCCTCGGGCTCCATTTCAACTTTCACAGAATCACAGAATCTTAGTAGTTGGAAGGGACCTTTGAGATCATTGAGTCCAACCACATTAAAAAAAAAAAAACAACAAAAAAAACCCAAAACAAACCCACCCAAACAAACACAAAAACACACCCACAACCCAAAACAAAACAAAAAAACCACAAAAACCAGAAAAACCAGAAAAACCACAAAAAAAAGCACCCACCAACTAAACCCCACATCCACAACCCCCCACACAACACCCCACCACAAACCAATAATCTTGGCCACTAGAGCATGCCCTGAAGAGCCACGTCTA
>JAOQGH010000007.1:11721031-11733557 GCA_025769975.1 Gallinago jamesoni | reverse complement strand
CCCTCAGCCTCTCCTCATAGGACTTGTTCTCCAGACCCCTCCCCAGCTTGGTGGCTCTCCTCTGGACACGCTCCAGCAGCTCCTGTAGTGAGGGGCCCAAAACTGAACACAGTACTCGAGGTGAGGCCTTGAGTACTTTAAAAGCAGCCACTATCCTTTGGCACATATCGCATTCCTCAAGAGGCCACTAAGAACTGAGAGAACTCATCACACGCCACAGGCAGACTACCTGTTGACAAGCAGTGCAGGGCTGTGACGCTGCACACAGACACTGGCTATGTGTGGGTGCCAGGGCCCTGTACTATGGGGCATGGCTGTGGATCCATCATCAGGATCCCATCCCCCAGGACCCGTGGGATTGGATCCTGAGCACAGGGTTTTGCACAGTGCTGGGGTTTCCCATCCAGGGTGCTGGAAATGGGCTGTGACACCCCAAATCCCCTGTCCCTGATGGCTTTGTCCCCATGCACCAGTCTGTACTCCCTGTGTCACCCCTCAGAAATGCATCACCGATCCCCTCCACGGCACCCTTGTACCTGCAGCCCCCAGCACCCCCTGCTCGCTCACCAGCCCCCAGCTGACCCCCCTGCCCAGCAGCACTGAACCCATGGGATTCCCCTAATGGATGGTCACCCCATTAACATCTCCAGCCCTGGGGACCACCCCACAGACCTTCCTGCCATCCCTCCCAGCCTCACTCTGCTCTTTAATGAGGAGACAGCAGAGAATTAAGGTAATGGTGGAGGGGGGATCTTGCACGGTGGAGGGGCCCATGGAGGGAGCCTTGTAATGTCCGGAAAGAAATCATCCCATCCATCTGGGTTTGTTTTGCACAGCCTGAATTTGGGGTTTGGCTTCCCATTACTGCACTGGCCCAATGTGTCACATCCCCACACCCGTTTCACACACCAGCCTCCTACGAGCTCTCTTTAGCTTCAAATAAGTCTTCAGTCCCACTAAGGTTTGGTGAGAAGCCACCGTCTGCGCTGGGGAGGGTCTCACCAAGCTGCTCCCCCAGCCGACTGCAGAACCTTCCCCCCAGGAAACGCAGCTCTGCTTCAATCTCTGCTACTGATGGGCTGGAAGGAGCATCATCCCCCTCGTGTGCCTGCGCCATGGCACTGCTTCTGCCCAGGAAACAGTCAGCAAATGCCATGTGTGGATGGGTTGTGTCATGGTGACTGGTAGAGCCCCTGGGAGGAGCTGGGGAAGCTCCACCGACCCGGATGACACAGGTATGCCTGTCACCATGGGAAGGATGCCCAGCAGTGGGATGTGCCTGTGACTTCATGGTTTTTTGTTTTGTTGTTTTTTTTTTTAAAAACCAAACAAATAAATGCCCCTTTTGTGGTGCATGAAGCTCTGGTGAGTGGAGGTATCCCATGAGATCGCTGCAGTGACCAGAGTCCTGCAAAAAAAATCCTTAAAGCTTGAGTTCGGTCATGCAGGACGGAGGGCTGCTCTGCCAGGGAACTGCTGAGAAGAGCAAGATCTTTTTTGGACGGCTATTGGAGAAATTGCTGAGATCAGCACTCCTCTCCTGGCTGCATGTCCCATGGCTGGGGATGCTCCTACCCCTGCAGCACCTGCTGGGCTCCAGACCAGCCATCAGCTGCCTGTGCTGGGAATGCAGCCCCTACCCCTCTCTGCACGCCTGACTCCTGAATTCTGGGCTGCTGGGAGGCAAAAATGGGCTGCAAGTGAGCTCATAGGTCAGTTAAGAAAGAGAATAAAAGGAAAGCAAATTTTGGCTTTTTCTCCTGTTTCTCCTGTTTTCTTAGGCTCCTCCTCAAATCACAGAGGTTGTCTCCTGGGCTGCACGGAGCCAGAGCACCTTTTTTCTGGAAGCACCGTGGCACCTCGTGCGGACATCCCTCTCCATCCAGCACCTCTCCTAGCACAGGACATTGCTGGGTGCTGAGCTTTTGGTTGGCTTTTTCTGTTGACTTTTTTATTTCCTTGCAAACAATGGCAGGAAATCAGGCGGGTTTTAAGCAACAAATAGCTATGTGTTAGCTCAGCTTGTCCCTTTACTCATAGGGCTGCACAGCTCCGAAGTGCTCACCAGCTCCCAGCTCCCTGAGTCTCACATGGATAACTCTGAAACAGCAGCTTTTCCATCTGAGGCATCTCCGTCATCTATACAACCCTCCAAGGAGCTGCACAAGACTGCGGGACGTGGCTCTTGGAGCTCAATTTGGCATTGTATCTTACCAAGAAATTAAATATTTAACCTTCAGATTAGGGGTTGCTGCTCGGGCAGGGGCTGAGCTGCTGCAGACCTGCCCCATTGCCTACACTGGATGGAGAATCACTGAACGACTCTGCCATGCCCAGACTTCCCTCCGTGTCTCCCACAGGATGGAATGATTTTGGGGACCAAGAGCATGTAACGATGCTTTTCAATGCTGAAAAGGGCAGATTCAGGCTTTCACCGCCTGAATGTTCCTCCTGGGGAATAACGCTGAATTTAAAGGACATCCCCATGATCCCCTGTTGTGCCACAGCCTCCACCTCCTCCTCCGTGCTCTCAGCATCTGTCAGAAGAAGGAAATTTCATCTGCAACTTCTTCCATGGACTGCCTGCACCTGCCAGAGCGTCTGCTCCCACAGGAATCACCCACAGCTGGGGGAAAGTACCCCAAGGAGATGAACCCCAGGAGAGCCCAGGACCTCAGCCCTGGTGGCAGTGCCCTCTCCAGCCTCAGTGCTCAGGAGTTGGTCCACAAAGTGGGAGAACTTGAAACTCCCTGGGGATGATGCGGGACTGGTGAGTTTTGAGGAGGAAGGGTGGATGCTGCTGTGACCCTGAATTCATCAGGCTTTGGGGACACCATGCCTTTAGGCAGCACCCCAAAAGACAGGTACCACCCAGTGGCCACCTTGTCCTGGTAGGGACCTCATAGGGTCCTATTCCTTTTAACCCAATGCTACCAGCAGGGCTGAAAGTGCGCTGTGGGACTAGTTCCAGGTACGTCACTGCTGCACCCACAGCCAGGAGGAAAGGAGCCATTAAAGATGCTCTTGGCCCAAGAACAAATTGGCCATCAGGAAATTGAGGCTGGAAAGGAGAACGCTTCCAGATCCAGACCAGGAGAGCAGCAGCAGAGGCTGGAAGGGCTTTCCTGAGATGAGACTGGAACCAGCCCAGCAGCTGCAGAGCCGGCACCGGAACATGCAAGGAATGAGATTATCCAGAAGGCGCCTGCGAGATGGGAGCTGGTGGCGGCAAATGCCAGGGAGGGACATCAGCCAGGATGGAGGCAGTTCAGATTAGAGCTACCACCCTCCTCGGAGAGTTTGTGCAGGGTCCACGGCCCCGAGCCCCCTACCCCAAAAAACTCAGAGGCGCTACAAGATGAGCTCTGCTCTGGAGCCCCTTTGGGAGAAGGAAGACACCAGGGACACAGGGTGCCGCGGCAGGGTCTTGGGGTGTCTGGGAGCTGAAGGGTCTTTGGGGTCCCCGGGAGCTGAGCTGTGTCTGGCGTGCAGCCTTGCAGCTCCCTGGGAGCAGAGGTTCTCGGGAGCAGGGCTGAGCATGGAAATCCGGGGCAAAAAGCCAAAACGAGCACGTCCTGAGGCGCCGGGAGGAAGAGAAACTCGCTGGTGGAGAGTGCCACAGCGACATCCCCTGTGTGAGCGGGGACACACCGCACACGGGAGGCAGGGCTGGGGTTACGGCAGGACAGCAGAGAGGGTGCTGCCTCTTTCTGTATGCCTGCCTAGAGAAATGTATGAGTTTTTCTCTGAGGAGACAGCTCAAGATGGGAAAACCTGCCAGTATTGAGGCCCAGTGAAGGGACAGGGACTGCCAGTGGCTCTCCTCTGGGGGACCTTCTGGGAGCAGAGAGACCCTGGGGGTGTATGTGCAGGTGTTGTGCAGCTTTCAAAACCCAAGACTTGGGCGCTGAGAAGCTGGTTAGGCATGGTGCATGCTCTGCTGCACCCCTATTCTCAGTCCTCAGTGGGGAAACTGAGGCACAGAGCTGCACGGGGCCTCTCTCCCCGTGCTAGAACTCGTCACAGGAGGGTTTGACCTCCCAGCTCCTCCAAAAAAAATCCCAGGGCTCCCTCTTCCCTCCCCGCCTCCCCCTGGCAGGTCACTGAGTCTCTTCACGGGGTAAACCTCACTTCTGGAACTTCAAGCCCAGCAAGATCCAGGATGAAGGGACCAGCCATGGAGTCCCCAAGACTGGGGCTTGCAGGCAGGGTGCTGGCAGCAGCCACTCTGCCCACTGGGTGCCCAGCCAGCTCAGCACCCACCAGCATGTGTCTCCCACCACAGGGACAGTGCTGCCAGGGCCAGGCAGGGTCCTATCACCTGCTGGAGTTCTTCTGCTTGTTTCACGGGTGCCAGGGCACAGTCCGTATCCCACTACCCTGGCACCAGGCTGGGTGGGCAGGACACGGGTGGATCTGATCCACCTGTGCAGCCCCAGCTCCTTACCGCAGGTGAGAAATGTGATTTTCTGTTGGAATGGCCAGAAGGAAGCAGCTTTTTCCTTTGCAAAGTGCTGTGGGAAACGTACTTTAAGCCCAGGAGGATCCAGCTGCAATTTGGGGCACCCTCTGCCCTGCACCAGTCCCCAGGCTGCCCCAGCCCCAAGGTGCCCATCCCCATCCCCAGCATCCCCAGTGCTCCTGGGAGGGATGGGTTTCTGCACACAACTGCTCGTGGGAAGAGGTTGGGGCTCTGCAGAAGCCAGTTTTGGGGGCTTGGTAATGGGAAGGGTGGTGCTGGCTGAACGTATCACAGCAGCGTGACATGGCAGGGTCACGGCTGGAGCGGGGGACCTGTGGTGGCCCTGTCCCACCCCACAGCATGCTCAGCCACCAGCATAGGAGAGATTGTCCAGGTGCAGGACAGGAGCTGTGTCCCCCACCCTGGCAGACACAGGCTCCCAGAAAACCCAACCCTGCCCCCAAGCACCTGGAATCAGGGACACGGTGCATGGGAGCCCCTGTTCAGGACCCACAGGTGACATACAGAGGACGTGTGGCAGTCCTGCCCAGGGCAGGACAGAGCAGTGAAGCTGTGGCTGTCCCCACCAAGACTTGTTTCCCCAGGCCAGGCTGACAGCATCTCCGGTCACCCCTGCACCTTCCAGTTTTCCCTGCAGCTTCCCTGGGGATGCGGCAGCGCCTCAGGGACCGGGGCTGGTACCTCCCAGTGCCTTGAAGGAGGATGCCAGGTGTGGATGTGGGGCTGGGATGCTCCTGTGCTCTTTTCCACCCAGGCTCCCCTGTCCCCCAGGTCCCCCTGTCCCCTCAAAGGCTGGGTTCTTGCTCTGAGCCAAATCCATCACAGGGTGACCATCTCCTGCCGGCCACAACCAGAGTCACATGGCAGGTGTGCTGGGGCTGTGTCCGAGCAGAAGGGGTGGCCATAATACACGAGGCTGAGGGAAGGGCTGGGAGCCACGCTGGCTTCTGGTGGTTGGGGACAGTGTGTCACCAAGCTGGTGCTGGGCCCACCTCCTGGTGTTTTCCTTGCTGGTGGGAAGCCATGAGCCTGGGGAGCTTGCGGGCAGCACTGCCCTGCCTTGAGACCCTGCCTGCTGTCCCAGTGGGGCTGATGCTGCCCAGAGCCCCCCCATGGGCCCAGCAGGTACCAGTGAGGGGTACAAGGCAATACCAGCGAGCTGGGGAGCCCTGGCAGCTGGTGATGGTGGGGTCAGGGACACTGGCTTTGTGATGGTGAGATGGTGGGATGGTGGGAGTGGTGGAGCCCTTTGGGCTGGCTTTTCAGTTGGGATATTCCCAAAAGCCTTACCATACAGCAGGACTGAGGGCTGGAGCTCACACAGGGTTTCTCCTCCCTGGTCACAGGTGGAGGGTGCTGAAAATTGGCATCTTTTCTCTTGCAGCATTTGTGGTCCCGGAGCCTGGCACACGTGCCAGCATCCCTCTCCTTGCTCCTGTGCCAGCCATGTCCCTCACTCCATCCAGCCTCACACCTTTCTCCCTCCAGCGGTGATGCCCTGGGATCAGGCACAGTGTGACCCATCAAAATCTGCCCTGGAAAGGCTCTGTTGTGGACACAGGTTCACATCACTGCCAACATCCCACCACAGATCCTCCTGATGCCTGGGCACACCAGGTTTCTTGGGTCCAGCACACTTGACTCATGCCCCTCTGGTCGCTTGGGGATCAGTCGGAGGGATGAGGACCCCAGCAGAGACCTGGCATTGGGGTGTGAGGGACCCCTGGGCTGCAGGGTCTGGGGTGTCCATGGGGGCAAGCAGAGTCTGGCAGGTGGGCCAGGGGACTGCCAGGGGGGCCAGTGGTGTCTCCTCCCCGGTGCTCATGACCTCTGGATGGTACTCAGTGCCCTCTGCCTGGCGCTTGGTGTTTTCTGCTTCCTACACTCCCACAGCAGTGCCCACCCCACTGCCACCACTGCTGCCCAGTACCAGTGTCTGGTGCCAGTGTTTGGCACTGGAGCTCAGTGCCTCGTGCACAGCGTGCAGTGCTGGTGCTGGTGGATGGTGCTGGTGCCTGTACTGGTGACAGTGCCCCATCCTGGTGTCAGTGCCCAGCCCTGGAATTGCTGACAGAACGTGGCCTGCTGTGGGGTGTCTGGTGTGCGCTCTGTGGTGTTGCTGCCAGTGCATGATACCAATGCCCATGCTGGTGCTGGTATCCACTGCCTGGTGCCAAAGCCAGTGTGACCAGTGGCTGGTACCAGTGGCTAATGCTGGAGCACGATTCTGGTCTTGCCTGGTGCCCAGTGCCTCTGTCCGGTGCCCAGTTCCTACTGCCCAGTGCCCCCTGTCCCATGCCCCTGTCCACCACTGGTACCAGTGCCCTGTACCCTCCTGCACAGTGTCCCTGTCCAGTTGTCCGTGTCCCCATCCCAGTGTTGGTCCCAGTGCCCAGTGCCTAGCACCGCTGCCCAGTGCCCCCTGCCTGCTGCCAGTGTCCGGAGCAGGCAGGGGCTGTGCCAGCCCAGCGGTCGGGCGGGCCGGGGGGGGCGGTCGGTGCCGGTCTTTCGGTCGGGTCGGTCGGTCTTTTGGTCGGGCGGGCGGTCGGTCGGGTCGGTCGGTGCCGGTCTTTCAGTCGGGTCGGTCGGGCGGGCGGTCGGGTCGGGCGGGCGGGCGGGCGGTCGGTCGGGTCGGTCGGTGCCGGTCTTTCGGTCGGGTCGGTCGGGCGGTCGGGCGGTCGGGTCGGTCGGTGCCGGTCTTTCGGTCGGTGCCGGTCTTTCGGTCGGGTCGGTCGGGCGGGCGGGCGGTCGGTCGGGCCGGGGCGGTGCCGGGCGGGGCGGGCCGTTGCAGGAGGAAGCGCAGCCGGCGGCAGAGCTGCCCCGCAGCCGGCCCGGGCCGCAAGTCGGTGAGTGCCGGGAGCGACCCCACTGCCCGCACCCTGCCCCTCCCCGCATCTTGCCTCTGCCCCTGCCCGCACCCTTGCCCCCTCTGCCCGCTCCCCCTGCCCCTGCCTCCCCCTCCTGCCTCCCCCTCCTGCCTGCCTCCCTCTGCCCGCTCCTCCAGCCCCCGCCTGCTCCCCCTGCCCCCCTCCGTCTGCTCTCCAGCCCCCCTCCGTCTGCGCCCACTGCCCCTGCCTGCCCCCTGCTCCCCTCTGCCTGTCCCCCTGTTCCCCTCTGCCTGCTCCTCCTGCCCCTGCCTGTCCCCCTGCTCCGGTTCTCCTTCTCTCCCCTGCCTGCCCCATCCCCTGCCCCTCTCCCTGCTGCCCCTCTCCCTGTCCCCTCCTTTCCCCACCTCTGCCTCCCCTTCCCCCTGCACCCTCTTTCTCCCCCTTCCTCTGTCCAGTGCCTGCCCTTCATTTCTGAGACCCGTCTCTCCCCAGAAGCTGCTACCCCGCTCCACAGCCCTACCTGCACCCTGTCTCCCAGCCGGCCCCCCCTCCCACCCCTCGGCACTCTGCCCACCCCCATGTTCTCCTGCCCAGGTGTCACCCTCCCCTCCCAGCTCTGTCATTAGGGCCAAACAGCCAAACGAACGGGTCACAGATCTGGGTCCCCTGATGCTGGCAGGGAGAGGGGAGCACAGCTCTATGCCCTGCTCCCAAACCCATGGGGTCTGTTGGGGGTTCCTTCCCTGTGCTGTGAGAAAAGCTCCAGCACTGACACCCCTGCACCCCAGGTTAATGGGGTCTCTGTCTCACAGGAGGTGGGCAATGCCAGCTGCCCCCGCGTGCTGATGACAAGCAGGGAGATGGATCGTGGTGTCAGTCTGGAGAACCCCTACGCCAGCGTCAACATCCCACGGGAACAGTTCCAGCAAAGCTTCATCACTCGGTACCTGAAGGATGAGCCCACCGTCATTGCCAACCCTGCCGTGGTGCCCACCGACAACATGGAGGAGCAGGCAGACTCTGCTGACAGCTGGAACACCCCGACCATTTCCGCGGAGAAGACCTGGTCCCGTCCCTACAATCCCTATGCCAGCATGAAGATGCCCAATGGGGAATCGGCCAACTCCTTCTACACCGTCACCCTGGACAAGTCACCCAAGGGCCAGGAGAGGGAGGCCGGCGGGGAATGCAGCTGCTGCAAGTGCTGCCCCTGCTGCAGAAAGTGCCGCTGTGTCATCTCCTAAGTGCCCTCGCTGCACCCACAGGACATGTTGACCATGGGGGGCAGGGCCAGGGCTGCCCTACCTGGACACCTTGGAGTGCTGCACCAGCGCCTGGCAGAGCTGGCAGCTGGGAGGTGGCACCAGTTGGACCCTGCTGTTGGTTGTCACCCATGAACTCTGCAGCCAGATACACCAGCGATGGGCACCTGCCAGGTCCTGAGAGCTCAGTGTGAGGTATGGGGGAGAAAGGCAAGTCCCCTCTGCTGCACTGAAGCCCAGGAGCCTTGGCGATGTTATGTGCCAACACAGATGCCACCAAAAAGTGCCTACACTGGGGATGAGACAGCACGTTGAGCCTGTGATCCTACACGCTGACCCTTGCTGAAGCCTCCAGCTCCAGGGAAGATGCAGGCATTGCCCGTGTGCCAGGGGGTAGGTTTGGATGATGGCAGCCCTGCGTGCGTGGCAGAGGAGGACATCATCACTGCTGTCTTGGAGCGGTGGAGAAAAGTCAGGGACATGCCCCCAGCTGGGATGGGGGACATGGTAACCCCCATGCAGCATCATGGGGATCCTGCAGCACCCTGCACCGAGCTCCAGCTGGGTACTGCTCCTTCTCACCACACTGCTCGTGGGATGGAGGGAAGAAGGCAGGAAGGACAGATGGACAAAGTGTGGCGAGTGCTAGGAAGTGCTCCATAACAGCAGCTGACAGCACAGCGTGGGTGCAGGTGTTGACATCCCTGTGCCAGGAAACCCCGTTTGGTTCCTCCTGTTCATGGGGCGCTGGGCACAGCACCCTCACCCCATCTGCATCCCGGCTCAGGGCTCCACGCCGTGTTACGGCCGGGTCCAGTGCCAAGGGCTGGCCCAGTGCCAGCAGTGGGGCAGCACTGGAGCACCCCATTTAGGATGCGGATCCCCCTCGCTCGCCTTCTGAGACACCCCCATGTGAGCAAGGAGCCCACTGGCCCCTTTGCAGCGAGCTGGGGTGGCTCCGGGCTGGGTTTTTGGCTGGGGCTAGCGCCACCGACCTGGAACAAGCCGGCCGTTGTGCTGGCGTCCCGCGGGCGGCTGAGCTGCCAGGCAGCGGCTGCGTAAGAGCCACGGCGGCTGCAGGAACTGCCAGGTCTGCAGGGGCAGGGGCTTGGAAAGAGCACGTGTGCTAGCAGATGACTTCAGGGTGCCGCAAATAAAATTACAGCCATCTCCTCTCCTGCCAAGGGGACGCCTCTTCCCTCCACCCTGGCTTTTCCAGGATTCCCAGTGTTATTTCTTGCTTACCCTGGCGGGTTGTGTGAGGGCAGTGCAAGGGGCGCCCTCCCCTCAAACTCAGGTTTAACCATTGCACGGCTGACTTGCGGCGGCAGCAGTGGCACGCGAGCTCTTCAGCTGGCTGCTGCTTGCCACCCTGCTCCCAGCCCAGGCCCAGCACTTCCCTCGCCCAGGCGCTTCCAGTACAGCCTGCTCCTGTCTGCCTGGTGGTGCTGGCTGGTGCTCAGCCCGATCCTGCCAAGCTGGATCACTGTCCTGTCTTGAGAATGGAGAGCCCGGCTTTTGGGCGGGCTGGGGAAGGGAGAGGCTCTTGGCTGGGCCAGCTAGGTGGGCTTTGTGGCACTGCTCTAGCTGGCTGCAATCCCAACAGCACTGGAAGCCGACCACTGCTTTGGAGTTCACCGCTGCTTGGAGCCCACCACCACCAGGATCCCACCGCCACTGAGGTCCCACCAGAACTAGGAGCCCACCACCCCTGGGAGCCCACCACCACCAGGATCTCACCGCCACTGAGGTCCCACCAGAACTAGGAGCCCACCACCCCTGGGAGCCCACCACCACCAGGATCCCACCACCACTGAGATCCCACCAGAACTAGGAACCCACCACCCCTGGGAGCCCACCACCACCAGGATCCCACCACTCTTGAAAACCCACCACCCCTGGGAGCTTCTGGGCTGGGGTGGCAGTGGCTTGGCAAAGCCCTGCCAGTTTGCCCCCCATGCCCTGACCCCTCTGCCTGTGCCAGTGGGTGGCCAGGGGGTGTGCAGCTTGCGGGAGGAGGTTGGCAGAGACACGACCCCACAACGCCTGCCCTGCACAAGGAGTGCTCTTGTTCTCCCTGCCGGGACTGTGCTGGCATGGGGATAAGCAGATCCACCTCTTGTTTGTTTTCGTGTCCCCGACACCAGCCCTGCCCTGCCGCAGAGCCCACCCGCCGTGGGGCTGGGCAGGTATGTGGCGTCACCACCTTGGCTTGTTTGAAACCCACATCCCTGAGAGGCTGCTCCATGCCCTGGGGCTCCGACACGGCTCTGCCTGGGACAAACGCAGGTTGGGGAGGGAGAACTGTCCCCGAGGGGTGCCTTTGTCAGAACCCCGGGCTGCATCAGTGGTGGGGGGAGGGATGAGGGATGGTCTGGCCGACAGTGCCATGTGTCACCGAACCCCGGGGCGAAGGTAAACACGCCGGGGGGGGGGGCCGGGCAGAGCGCTCCCCACCAGACACCTGGGCAATCATTAAGCTGGAGGCAGCAGGAGAGGCGGGGGGTGGGCAGAGGAGGGCAGGGGATGCTGCCCCAGACCTCGACGGGGATGTGGGTGACACCGGCAGCTGTGTGCAGGGCCCCGTGGTGCTCCCTGGGTGTGCCTCATCCTTGAAGGGTGCTGGGGGTGCAGATGGCTGTGCTGGGGGATGCCTCCCCCCGGGTGTGCAGTGGGTGGTGATGCACGGCTCTGGCTCAGCTGGTCAGACCTTTGCACTGCCCCGAGGGTGCCGCTCCCTGCCCGGCTGTGACAAAGGTCCCTGCAGCTCTCAGGGATGGGTCCTGGGAACAGGAAAAGACATTTCCCACCCACGTGTGTCACCGCTGGTTGAAGACACCACTCCCCCGCCCTGTGCCCAGATTTGGGTGTCTCAGCAGGGCTGATGGAGCTCAGCCGGGGCTAAAGGCTGGTTTCAGGCAGTGGTGCCCTCGGTGTCACTTGGTGTGGCTTGGCAGAAGCACAGCCCATGTCACCAGGACTCCCCCTGCTCCGAGCTGTGCCTGTGGGGTGTAGGGCAGATGAGTGCACAGCCCCACAGCAGGGGTTTGCATGCGGCGGGCAGAAGTGGCAAAGGGGAGTTTGGCACAACTCCTCAGTGGGACATGATGTGCCTCTTCTGGCATTCGGGGAGGGGGACAAGAGGGTTGACAGGCTCTGGAGTGGAGTGGGAGGACAAGCAGGGTATGTGTGTGTGTGTGTGCGTGCACATTTCTGCAAGAGGCAGCCAAGGGGGGGTGTGTGTGTGTGTCACTGTCCCTGGGCAGTGCCAGGGACACCCAGCTCTGCACAGAGACAAGCACTTCCCTCTCACCCATATAGTCTTTGTGGGCAGGGCTTCCTATGGCCCGAAGGGACTGATGCCTGCCTGCTCTGTACCTCACCCTGCGGCAGGTGAGCCAGGCCACCACCATAGTTTGGGTGGGAGAGTGGCTTCTTGCCAGCTTTGGGACATGCCCGGACACCCCCAGGCACCCAGCTGCCTGCACGTCCCTGGGCAAACGGCCTTGGGGGGGGGGGGGGGGGGACATGCTGTGCCCATCCGGGCACCAGCTCTGCCTGGCTGCTGTCATCCAGGGTGCTGCCATCCACCCCCCAGGCACGCAGGGTGGCACCTGAAGGGCCATGGCACAGCAGGAATCCCACACAGCTGGTTCCCGATCCACCCAGAGCACATGGCCCTTTGTCCCCACCTCGGCCAGTGGGTTTGGCCAAAACCGAGGTCCTTGGCACAGCCCTGTCCTGAGCTGGCTGCCCTGCCAGCCCTTGCCTGCTGCCAGCCTGTCAAGGGGAGGTCAAAGCCCTGCCACCCCTGCTCCTGGGGACCTATGTGTGGCCAGCAGGTCTCAGGAGGTGATTCTACCCCTCCACTCTGTGCTCGTGAGACCCCACCTGGAGCACTGTGTCCAGCTTTGGAGTCCTCAACACAGGAAGGACATGGACCTGTTGGAACG